>CM063244.1:27106422-27144757 GCA_032158295.1 Pycnopodia helianthoides
AAAAACTTACTTAGTAAAGAGCATTGTGGAGCTATTGATATCATCATTGTCAGAAACTATACCCCCTTTAAAGTAATGTAGTTTTGGAGAGCGTGGTAATTTTTCACCAAAGAAAACTTTATATAAGAAAAGTTTCAGTCAGGCATGAAACTTCTCGGACATCTGAAAGCACACAATTCTATGCATCGTCAATAATACACATGGTTTTTGCAATGGTCAGAGAGTTAATTACTGGGCATTGCTAAGCATGAGGTGGAAGAAGTTCAGATAAGGCAAACATTTTACTATAGAAGTGTGCCAACTTGGGTGTATATTACAAAAGCTAATTGGCTATCTTGTTGAAGCCTAAATCGTCTCGACTCAGGCGCCCAAAAAGGGATCAGAGTTTTTTTAATTGAAGATCCACGTCATGATTTGAGGGTTCTCATGAAAATACTGTGACAGTTTGTTGCTGTTTTCTCAACAAGTAGACAATGTATTCAGCTGAAACTTTCACAAGTGACTTTTATTTTATCTTTATTGATTTAGACTAGCATTACGTCGAAAAAATCACTCTATGAACCTACTTTGAAATAACTTTAACTCTTTGTTAAAATAACGTTGAGTCAACGTTGCTTTAGGTTGACATCAATATGCAAATTTATAGTCGGGTAATATTAGCAGTCCAAACTCAAATTTAATAAATAACAATTTGGTGTTATGAAGATATTTAACGGTAGTTTGTTCACCCTTTTTCCAAATCCTTGAAGAATCCTTGTAAACTGCGCCAATAAAGTATCTAAACACTTACAAATGGTCAGATATATCGGAACCTCAAATAGTATGCAGAACATTAATTAATGAATCCGATGCACAGTTATCTTCTGCATATTTTGATACCTCTTTTGTTGCGCTGCGAATTTCAAAAGTTGCAAAAGCCCCTATTCAAGCAAGACGTATCCTTGCCGTTCAGGACAGTGATGGAGGACACACTAAGTATTGAGGACCATCTTCAGGATATCAGCAGTTACAGTTTATAAGTTTATAAGCACATTTTTTGAAGTTTTTGTTAATGGTGTTATAGTCAAGCAAAGGTCTGGTTTAAAAAAATAAGACAAGTGACGTCATAAAAGTTTAGAGCGCCCTCTAGCGGCAGCTTAAAAACAGTTAAAAATACACTTTTACTAGATGTTTGTTGCGAAGTTTAGGATAATTGTTTCAAAATTGGTATTCATTAACCTTCATGCAGACAACATATGTGTGAAGTTTTAGATTGATGACGTCATCATGTGTCACGTGGTATTGCCTTAAAGATTTACTTTTTGAAGCCGTGTATCTACAAAACCGCAAGTTTGACTGAGTTGAAACTTGGCATGTTGATAGACAGTGATATTGACCACGTAAATCTAAAGAAACAACATGATGACGTTATTCCTTTTTTTTTTTACAAATATTTGAAATTTTGAATATTTGAAAAGTACAGCTCATTCGAAATGACTACCGCCATGACCGCTTTTCCTCGACTATAACCGCCATTTTGTTGATCGTGGAAAGTTGTTGAGCAATCACGCCTGGTAACCAAACTAAGTGGTACCAATTAGCATACGTGGCGAGGGGCTGCCGGACTGGCGCACACCATACTCTCTATGGTCAAATTTTCAAGATTTGGGTCAACAAATTTTTTGTGATTTTATGGTTTCAATTGAAACAGTATGGACTGCTGATGACATTTTATTGGTGCAGACTCAGTTTATTTGCCATAGTTTGAGATAGACCATGTCGACTGATAATTTAGAGAGTCTAGAAATTTGGCCCAAAATCAAAAAATGCCACCATGCCAGCATGGTCGAATTCTCAATATTTGGGTCAAAAAAATTTCTATGATTTTATGGTTTCAATTGATACAGTACGGACTACTGACGCCGTTTTATTGGTGCAGACTCGGTAATCTAGCCATAGTTTGAGATATACTGATAATTTTGTGAGTTTATATCTGGATATAGAAATCAACACATTGACCATGCCAGCATGGTCAAATTTTCACAATTTTGGTCAACAAAATTTCTGTGATTTTATGGTTTCAGATGGAGCAGAACGGACTGCCGATGACTTTTTATTGGTGCAGACTCGGTAATCTAGCCATAATTTGAGATATACTGATAATTTTATGAGTTTATATTTGGGTATAAAAATCAACGAAATCGACCATGCCGGCATGGTCAAATATTCAAGATTTTGGTAAATTTTTTTTGGTTGATTTTATGGTTTCAATTGATACAGTACGGACTACTGATGACATTTTATTAGTGCAGACTTGGTAATCGTACCCAAGTCAACTCGTCCCGTCTGACGTACATTGTATGCCGAAGCGGAGAAGTTCCGTGCGGTCTGATTTTATAAACGATACAAAATGATGTTCTACTCACTTTTATTAATATCTCTTCTTACGAATTTCGTTTTTAATAATGTTTGATGTTCATCTCGTTTCTGCTTTAAAATTCCGTGCGGCATGAATTTTTAAATGATACGAAATGATGTTCTAATCTCCTTTCAAGTTAAGAATTTTGTTTTTAATAATGTTTGATGTTCATCTCTTTTCTGCTTAAAAACAGACTGGATTAAAGACATTAAAGACATCAAAAGGGTTGATTTATTTTAAATGTTTTACCGTAATATTATTCTTCCACAGTTTTATTTAGTTCAGCCTGTGGTTGCCAATACATTTCTATTGTAATAAACCATTTTCAATAAAAAAACAATATGATGTATAAAACGCAAACGTTCATGTTTCCCTGGTGTTTTTTTCCTTAAAGGGTTCCCAAAAGAAAAATGAAAGGCCTCATTTCCAGGGAATGGAAGGCATCCCTTTTCCCCCAAAGTTTCCATATAGTTCTCATGTTCAGCCTGTTCAAAATAAAAATGTAATCTATTTATAAAGCAAACATAAACACAGACTGGATGGAAATTTGCCAGTAAAACGTAACATTAACCAAATTAAAAAGGGTTTTTGTCCTCTGAATTTCCCTGCATAATGGTTCTTTGTGAATTTGGGGGGAAGCATCCCTTTTGTGCTTGGGTTAACAAGCACAATCTTTCTACCCGTCAATCCTCAGCCCGGCAATCAAAGAGTAGGCTACGCCACCACTGAGCTCATGACTGCTCTATTTGAACGAAGCCGCCCACCACGCGATACAAGTTGATGCAATTTTTGTGTCGGAGCTTAAAACGGAAAGGGTATCAATGCTGGTTCATTAAGAGTCTTTTGTGATATACTGGAAATATGATTGGCTGCAGGAAAAACCAAACAGAAACCTCCAAATTCCTATAAAAAGGCATGATAGAACAACAATTAGGGGTCTTGTCAAAATTAATCCTGGACAGCCATTGGACGGCGCTGGTCCAGGACCAGGTTTCTCGTCCCATATTGAATTCCCTTGTGATTACTTCGTCGGATGGGCTATGAACCTTCGTCGGATGAACCTTGTCCAATGGGCTGTCCGGGATTAATTTTGACAAGACCCCTTATCACTCTACATCAAGACAAGACATCGTCAAGTAAAGACTCAAGAGTTTCATCAAGCAGTGCAAGATTTCAAGCAAGACTTTAAGATTTGCAAGATTTTGCAGCTCAAGATTCAAGGTTCGACCTTCAAGATGGCACCAAGACATTCCTGCATGGTATGCAATGCAAATGTTAAGCCAACACACCGTGCCTTCCAATGTGACCGATGTGAGATGTGGCAGCACCTAGAGTGGACCAGTTTTTCTGTAGAAGAGTACAGGGAAATTGTAAGCAAGCCCTCCATTTTAGAAGTGTTTATCTGTTTTACCTGTCAACGTCCCACGGCATCTTTATCTCCCATCAGCCTGGAATTAATCAGCCTTACAGCAAGCAACCAAGAGCCCATGGAAGTAGATGGTGAGTTTAACATCACTGAAAGTTTCATCGTCCCCAGTGCTCCAGAAGAGGATCCTATTCCCGATGCCCCCCTGCCTGCCGCTGTTCAAGGCCTCAACGAGAACGACACTGCAACTTTCAAGGTAGTCAACAGAGGTTTTCAACGTGGGAAAGCAATACTGGTTGACAGCCACGGGTATAGCTACAATAAGAAATAGAAAAAGAGTGGCTCCACTCCATCTCTCACCACCTGGCTCTGCAATGTTCGCAACAAATCCAAGAGGTGCAGGGTGTCTGTGTGCCAAGACGGCACACAATTCTCATTTGGAATTCACCAGATCCACACCCATCCTGCCCGTCCTGGAGGAGATGTTGCGGTAGAAGTGACTGCAGCAGTGAAGAAGACCGCAAAGCTGGACGTCTTCCGGTCAGCTGGAGTCATCGTGGAGCAGGCCATCAGGTCCCAACCCATCGTACTTGAAGAGAACCGCCAATCGCACCCGTCAAAGCCAACGTGCGTTTGTAAGTAGGGCATGATTCAACTCACAAATGCATCGACTCATCTTTATTGAGGGATTATAGTAAGTTACGTAGTAGGTGGAAACTGTGATTGAAATTGTTAATAATTGTGGGCTGCTTTTAGAGTTATCCTTTGATTTTTATCTATGATTTATCTTGACAAAATTTTATTTGTGTACAACATGTTTCACGTCCGACCTGACCATTTTAGTAATCATAAACTGAATATATAATGTAACACAAGTCAAACAAATTGAGCTCCTGGACAATCTAAGAAGAGTGATTTGAGGAGCTCAAATTGAGCTCCTGAGTATTCTCAGGAGAATGATTAAAAGAGCTCCTTATATTTCTATAAACGAAGGTCTGATGCATAGTGTGTAATTTTTCTTACTTAATGACTTTAATGAGCAACTTTGTAATCAACTACCAACTTGAGCGAAGAGCTTAAAAGGCTGACTATCAACCTTAAATTAGTTCAGTATTAAGGATTTACAAGTTAGTTGTATTTTATAGCTCCATGGTTAAGGTAAATTTTGAAATAGCTACAATTGTGCATACTGAGAGTGATAAAACGGCCCCAAATACTGAGACCAGTCTCTGCACGCTTCACTGGTTAAAAAGTAACATTGGCATTTTCTTGTCAGTTAGTAATTCGTTTTACATTTCAAAGCACTTCCATCCCCCTTTGATCCTACTCATAATTTCTTCCTTTGTATCATCTTCCATTTTCAGGGTTTGGCCAAGGTATTTGTAGTTGTCCACTTTCTCTATTTGATGGTTATCTTTTGTTATTGTTTCCAAAGTTTCTAAGTTGGTCATGAACTCTGTTTTACCCTTGTGCATTTGTAACCCAGCCTGTTGACTTACTTTGCTCGAGCTGCTAAGTTCGACCTTAAAATCTGTTACTGATGTTGTTATTAGAACTTCATCGTCTGCAAATCTAAGGTACTCAATGTTAAATCTATTAGTAAGCATGCGTATGTGCACAACCTTTAAGCCTCGCATGCAATTCGACCCCTTGCAATATGGAGCCTTAGGACAGGAATTGAAAATGTACGAAACAGAAAAGTTTTACAGATTTTCCTACATTATTATATCTTTTAACAAAAAGGGTGTGTAAATGTGAAAAGGGAGTAGTGTCTCAGTCTTAAAATAGTCAGTCCTAAGGTTCGGTCCTTTATCACACAGCCATGACCCTGCTGGTCTTTTATTGAATTAAGACCAGTGAAACACGTGATCACCTTTGGACCAATCAGAATGCATAAACTCTTCTTAGTATCAGTAACCATTAGCAACTTACTGTGAAAAAAGGATTTGAATAATATTGTAAAGCAGATCGATTGGTGAGAATATTTATAAGAAACTGAGCACATAATCTTGCGAGAAGAAGCTAATAATTATGTCTGATGTAAGTAGGTTTGGAATCGTTCCATAAGTTGAAGTTGTGTGATTATGTTTAATGAGTCCTCAACCAATGGCAAAAGGTAAACTTGGTGTAGAAACAGTTTCATCGGAAGCCTCCTCCAGGGATAACTGTATGGTGCCAGACAGTTATGTATGTAATATATATTTATAATTGATCATGCTTTTGAAATATAGAATGATCTCTAAAGTTCAAGTTGTGTTATTATGGACAGGTCTGAACATGTTCCAGCGCCAGCATGCCATACTGGAGCTGCCTCGAATATATGTTTAATTTGTTGTAAATTTTTTATTCTGGTTTATTATTAAAAACAAATACATGGTTGGCAGCCACTGGCTGTAATAACCTTGTTTACAAATCATAAAAAACATTATTAGATTAAAAAAAAATTGCAAAAACAACGCAAAAAAAGACGAAATCAAAAATGGTTTCATCTCACAATGAATATCTAACTATGTATGAAGTTTCAAGTTTATGTGAGTTTGGGAAGTGTGTCTTTGTTAGCGGACAATCGCCACGGAGAAGAAGAAGGAGAAGTAAAAAAAAAAATTTAAAAAAACGAACAAAAACAAGAGGTGTTTGGAGCAAAGCTCTCCGAACACCTAAAGACTAGAGTAAAACATAACAATTAGAATTAAAATGGCATTAATTATATTACACACAAAAACAATAAAACTGTAAAAGTTATGAAAAGGTTCCGGCTTTTACCTACTAAGTTTAACGTACACATGGTATGTACGATCTACTGAATTGAATAACTTGTGTTTCAATTCGCTTTGCATCTCTTCTTTTACTACACGAATAAAACTGTGTGTGATCTTTCCGAATTTTACCCGCGAAACGATTAATTCATGAGAACTTTCATGAAGTACGACTGCATGCTCCAGTTTAGGTTTCTCAATTTAATCTAACTTCTTGAGTTCCGACTTGAGCCTGGTTAAATGGGAAATACATCGATGACAAGCCAAGAAATAATGCTGTCCAAAACAGGAAAGTTGGATTGTTTCAATCGACCAAAAAAATACAACTTATTTATTTACATGTTACTGCAAAGATTACTTCCACGGTGTGTGTGAAGTTTTGGCTTCCCTCGTTCAAACATTCGCGAGTTCCGACCTGCAACCTCTAACCACCGTGCGCCGCTTCAGAAATATGCACTATCAGCTTACACTGAAATGTGAGTTCCGACCTGTGATCACTGACCTTTGCATGCATGCCACATGTAAATGTACACGTACATGTATATGTACATGTACATACATGTACACCACACGTACATGTACATACATGTATGTAATGCTATGTCAACACAACGCGAACATTGGACGACGTTTTATAAAATAAATAATATAGGCTAGGCCCCGATTTAAACGGGTGAAGGTTAAATCTGTAGAGGTTTTAAATATAAATCCACTGGATTGATTATATAAATTCTTTCCATAACTAACCAAAATCTTTCGAAGATTAAGTTCAAATCAAATTGCGTCCGTTTCGGCTTTTACCCACGAAATAACACACAAAGTATGGTGTGTACAACTTGTGTTGATTATTACCTAAGCATTGTATTTAAACAGAAAACTGCCATCGTTCCGGCTTTTACCAACCAAATACTGCACAACGTATGGTGTGCACGATCTACTAAAAGCCATAACAGAAATGAAACTGAGATCATTCCTTCATTCATCCAATGGTCTAACAACAAAAAACTATTCAAATCGCTGCCAGCAGCAGAATTACATGAACAGTAACAAAATTAAAAGAATAGAGTAAAACATAACAATTAGAATTAAAATGGCATTAATTATATTACACACAAAAACAATAAAACTGTAAAAGGCACACCACAAAACAGTAATAGCACCAAACTTCAGCTTAATGAAATAGCTCACGCGTTTACACAACACTGACCCCAGCGATACCCGAACACCTAGTGTTTGTTTTCACAAACATTTTAAGTTTATTTTAATTTGTTTTATGACACAATCACTGTCTGCAATCATTCAGAGAAGTTGACTAGGCCAAATCAGTGTTAATGCCAGTACATCGCAGCGCAGTACAATGTATTAAGGTATATCAGTGATTCTACCCTTGACCCAATTGATGAAGACGTTACCAAAGTGGTTGCGCCATTTTTAGTTGATTCCCAATGAGCAGAGAGTATATGTAGTCACGTATGACATCAGTGCAAGAGGGTCTACAGGGACAGTTAGATATAGTAAGAACTTAACATGTTCCAATTTTCTTTTAGATTTAGTACGACACTGTCACAGAAATGATTCTAATTGAGCTACCAAAGTGTTTCATGTTGCCTCTTTTCACAAGACCCTTAAATGTAATGTACATTCTAATCTGTCCACCGTGTTTTTACCTTCACGTTGGGCAATAAACAGTTCCTTTAATTTGTCTGTCAAACCATGAACTGAGAGGCATAATGATGCTTAAATTTATAAAATTTCATTTTAAAATCCACTGAAATATTGGAATATGGAATACTTTTTGTACTGACTAAGAACTGTAAAGCAAAGTACAGACATGCATTATGACACAATGGGATTTGGTTCATTATCTACAGTCATTTATACTGTATGAACAAAATAATATAATAAACGTTGGTGTAATATTACTCATGACTTCACACGTTTACATAAGTGCCACAGAGTATGGACTTCCTGCAGGCACAAATTGTACATAGCTCACCATGGAAGAAAACTTCAAATCTTACATTTTATAAAGACTGGAAAGTAACAATTGCTATCAATTTTTTGTATTGAGAAAAGGATGTACATCTCATTTATGATAATAATTTTTATCATTTGTTTATTCAGTGCAATCTTTCTTCGACTAAATATTGTATTTATGTTCAATTTTAACCATGGACATGTACAGTTTCTTTGATGTAGTTGTTATTGTATGGCTTGGAGTCCCATCAGGGAGAACAGTGGAATCACTAAATAAATAAAACCAATACAATAAAATTATAATTAAACATGTCATATATCTTATATGAACAGTGAAGCATCTTGCCTGCCAGGAAATGCACTGGAATGCAAAAGGGCACTCTTACAAAAAATGTAACCTTGGCTATTAATATTTTAGTAGCCAAATATTCATTCGTTTTTCTATTAGGTCTATTACACATTGTGTAAATGAAATGAATATATGCATACATTAATTGGTCTTTTCCTTTGTGTGATTTGGAGTCTGTAAATATTCATACATAATTGTTCTCTTAAAACTGGAAAATCAGATTTTCCAATTTGTTTGATAATAATAAGAGTATTAATAATAAGAAGTATTTCTAATGCGCCATGCCATCTTAATAAGATGCTCAAGATGCAGAAAAATATGAAAGTTTTAACCGTAACTTCAAAGGAAAGTGTTATGGGTGTATTTTATTAAGAAAAATGATAAACCAACTTTGCTAACGCGAATGGGTCTACAAAAATGGCCCTTATGTCGCAACAATGCATGTTTGAACTACATACGTAGATGAAAAGGCCATATTCTAAGCTTTAAAATAATCCACGGTATCACGCTATGTAGGTGATCCACGTAAAATCCTCGCGAGCTCTCAAAAATTCGTAAATTTCAGCTCCTCAACTTGCTTTTGACGCCATTCCCGGAATATTCCACTTAAACCAACGATCCTCGACATACTGGTCACCATCAGACTCAAAATAATGCCTTCAGGACGCTCAAAAACCACGAAATCTCGAAGGACATCCGACGATGTACCGCCATCACTGTCACCACACAACAGTCCGTGCTCGACCAGCCACCGGCCATTGACAATGAATTTCAGCAGTTTGTCAGGGACGCACTAACTGAGATACGCCAGGGTCAAACAGATCTTCATAAACGGATGGACCGATTTGAAGAACACTTCAACAAAGCACTGGAATTCGAATCAACTCGAATTAATGACCTGGAAAAGCGAGTTGGGGAGCTAGATAAAATGGCCCTTCAAGTTGATCGACTAGAAAAGCTCTGTGTCGATCACTCAGAGAAATTGAACAAACTTGAACGATTCAGCCGGAGAAACAATCTTCGTAAGTAATCGGCTTAACCCAAGATCGGAACGAAGACTGCCTCAGCCTCTCTCATCAAATATTGAATGATAAATTCGACATGACCAACATCAAGCTCGAGAGAGCCCATCGAGACGGTCCGAAGATAACTGGCCGTCCCCAACACCTCCTGATAAAGTTGAACTGTTACCAAGATAAGATTGCCGTTCTGCGACGACAACGCCAAGCCCTCAAGGATGACCCCTTTTTCTGCGTAGAAGACCTTACTAAACAAGACCTTCAGGAAAAGCGTCGGTGGTCCTCAGAAGTGGCAAGTGCCTACAAAGATGGTCACAAATATAGATTTGTTGCCGTAAGTGGAGAGAAAACGCTGGATCTCTGGCTGTATTCTACAGAGCCACCTAGACACCACTCATCTGCTGCACAACCATCATCATCCATACCTCCCATACTGCCTTTGAGCTCAACCTCCTGCCATACATGTACATTACTCTCATCATCTGCAATTTCCATGGACTGTTGTTTCTCATTATGTACATGTTCTGTTATTTTGCTATGTTGTCATTCTTCATGATTTGATCACTCATTTTGTTTTCCATTGCATGTTAAATCGTCTCACTTTACCGTATTTTATTTGTTTATAGTAATTTAGTTATTGATTTTTTTGTTTGATTTTGGTAGTTGGTCAAGTTTGTCTGGTTTTATATATCATTGCTCCCCTTTTACTACTTATTTTGGGGTCTTTGTTTTACTTTATCCCTGTGATTTTGAGCTCGTTTTGTCTTGTTTTGTTTCTTTTTTGTTTTCCCCCTTGGTTTTCTTCCCTACTCTGTGCTATTTACTTTCATTGTATTGAAATTGTCCTTGTATTTTTTGCCTAACCCATATATATTTTTTTCTGCACTCTGATTGTGTGTAACTGCTTACTCCCCTAAGTTTGTAATGTTTTCTGAGTTTGCTAATGCTGCCACTACCCATGCTGATACTGGTAATAATAACTGCTCTTACTTCGAATGCAATGAATTTAATAAGTTAAACGTATCCTCAGACTCTGGTTGTTTTTCAATTTTTTACATGAACTCCAGGAGCCTATGTAGACATTTCTATGATATTCAAGACTACCTGTGCACAATCAACCACAAGTTTTCCATTTTGGGTTTCACAGAGACTTGGTTTAAAGAAACCCCCCCGCCTTATGTTCATATGAACAATTATCATCTTGTCCATTCATCTCGCTCTAATAAGCCTGGCGGAGGGGTTGCCATGTTCATTCATAACTCGCTGAAGTTTCACGTTCGTGATGACCTCACGTCGTCTAGTGACGACTTTGAATCAGTCTTTGTTGAAATACAGCGTGACCATGGTTGCAACATAATCGTGGGGAATATCTACAGGGCTCCTGGTTCTTCACCCGTTAACTTTAATCGGTCATTTGATTTATATTTAAATTCCATAGCAAAGGAGAGAAAGCTGTGTTACATAATGGGTGATTTCAACCTCAATCTTCTCACATGCTCTGAACACCAACCCACAGATGATTTTATCAATGCTGTCTTTTCTTATGGCCTCCGTCCCTTAATCGACAAACCCACACGCATCTCGCCACGCACTTCCACGTTAATTGACAACATCTTTACCAACTCTGACCTCGATGTTTCTTCAGGAATATTCTACTCGGATATTTCAGATCATTGTCCCCTGTTTCAGGTTACACCATCGTGCTTTTCTAAGGTAAAGTCTCAGCAGAATACCTTCATTAAAAGGGATATCAATCCACTTTCCATCAATGCCTTTTGTGCTGACGTTGCTGGTACCGATTGGGATGAAATTTATAACTCACATCAGGCAGACGGTGCTTACGACTCCTTCCTTTCAATCTTTTCTTCTCTTCACAATGCTCACTTTCCTTACATTGTTAAAACTACTGGTAAATCCAACAGAAATCAACCGTGGATCAGCCAGTCCATTATAGATTCTTGCAACTTAAAAAATAAGCTTTATAGGCGTTTTCTGCACAAGCCAACTACGAACAATGAGCGCAATTACAAGACCTTTCGTAATCGCCTGACTGCTACCATCCGGAAGGCAAAAAAAGATCATTATGCCCGCAAGCTCGATTCTCGTAAGACAGATTTAAAAAGTCTTTGGCGCGAAATAAACAACATTCTTGGTAAGGGTAAAAAGACGCCTGCTCCTGACAATTTCACTGACGGAGAGCGTCTCTTCTCAAGTCCTCCCGACGTTGCCAATTCCTTCAATTCCTTCTTTACTAATTTAGGTTCTTCATTAGCTAACAACATCCCACCCACCGACACACACTTTTCACACTATTTACACAACCCAAACTCTTCTTCTTTTTTTCTTACTCCTACTTGTTCTCAAGAAATTATCCGTGTTGGCAAGGAACTTAAAACCAGTGCTAGTTGTGGATTTGATGATATTAGTTCGACTGTTATAAAATCGGTTATTCCCTTTATTGCCGAACCTCTTTCTCACATCTTTAACCTTTCCTTTTCCACAGGCTGTGTTCCTTCTAATCTTAAAATTGCTAAAGTTATCCCCGTCTTCAAATCGGGTGACGCTCATAACATCCGCAACTACAGACCTATTTCTATTCTTCCGTGCTTCTCAAAAATTCTAGAGAGACTGGTCTACAACCGCCTCGTAAATTTTACCTCTCATTTTCATCTTCTTTATGATAATCAATATGGCTTTCGCAGTAAACACTCTACTGATATGGCACTCATTCAATTCATTGATAATGTTACTAATGCGCTCTGCAAGAAACTTCATGCCATTGGTGTGTTTATTGACCTTTCGAAAGCTTTCGACACTATAAACCATTATATTCTTCTTTCCAAGCTTGAACATTACGGCATAAGAGGAGTTGCTCTGCAGTGGTTCCAAGATTACCTTCATAATAGGCAACAATTTACCTCAGTCATGAACTGTGACTCTGATCATCTTTCTATTCTCTGCGGAGTCCCACAAGGTTCTATTCTTGGCCCGCTTCTTTTTCTAATATATATCAATGACCTTCACTGTTCTTCTTCACTACTATCATTTACTTTATTTGCTGACGATACAACTATTCTTCATACTAGTCCGAACTGCGACACGCTTATCGATTCTTTGAATTCTGAACTTCTTCAGGTATCCTCCTGGTTTAGGGCAAACAAGCTTTCGTTAAACCACACCAAGACAAATTTCATCTTCTTCAGCAAATCCACTTCTCCAGTCACCGTCCAATTGCCTCCTGTGAAAATTGACACTATTCTCATCAATAGAGTGTTTTCTACAAAGTTTCTTGGAGTAACTGTTGACTCTAAACTTTGCTGGACTGAGCACATTTCCTCAATTATCAAAATTACCTCGCGTAATACTGGAGTTCTTTCAAAATTACGTTATTTTCTTCCTTCTACTGCTCTAATCTTGCTATATAATACTCTCATTCTCCCACATCTCAACTATTGCAATATCGTATGGGCCAACTCAACTAACAGTAGGCTTAACTCTTTATCTGTTATTCAAAAAAGAGCCATCAGAATTTGCACCTCTTCGCACCCTCGAGAACACACTGCTCCACTTTTTGCACAATTACACACTCTTACTATCTCTGATATCAATAAACTTCATACTGGCATATTCATGTATAAATACTCTCACAATCTTCTCCCCACTGCTTTTGCTTCCTATTTCATCTCAACTGAAGCTATTCATGGCTACTCTACCAGATCCCACCGTAATCTTTATATCCCGTTCACTCGAACCTCGTACTCTATGCACACACTTCGCTTTCGTGGTCCTCGTCTGTGGAACGTCATCGATGACCAAATTAAAAATCAGCCTTCTGTAGGTCATTTTAAAGTCTCGTTCAAAAGAGCCTTACTCGCTCATTATGTAACTTAGCCTTCTCTCCAGACTCCGCTGCTCGTTTTCAAAGAGAGCTTTTTAGCTGCTCCTAATTTAGTTTATTATTTCCTGGCATTATCAGTTTACTAAGCTCCGTTCAGTTCATTTTGCATTCTCTTATGTTTCGTGTGTTTTTTGTTAATTATGTATTATGTTGGTTTTTTTTTCTAGGGCTGTTCCCCACAAGCCTCGGCTTATCTGAACAGCCTCCTTACTCACAGCTTCTATTGTTCTACTCTTCGTCATTATTATCTTTGGTCATGTTATATACTCTTTGATTGTATTATACTACTACATTTTGTTGTCCAAATGATCCTGTCAATTATTGTGAGTATGGAAATAAATGTTTCATTGAATTGAATTGAATTGAAAAAAAAAAAAAAAATGGGTGAATGTTGGAGATATACCCAACTTTGCATGAGGAGAAGAAAGCCATTGAAACATGTACAGTTTACCAAGATTTTGAAAATGATTAATAACAAAGTTTGCTCGGGACTCTTCAAACATTATGCATGATGTATTCAATCCTTCTTATTAACATTTCACATTACCAAACCATTTTAAAGGGTGTGCATATCATTGGTACGATTGGAAATATATATTCTCACAGATTTACACATAACCTGCATGGTATAAAGATGGTCATGGTGGAAAACCTCCCCTGAATAAATTTTGCCTGAAATGCCATAGTTTTTGAGAAATGAATAAAATAATTATTTTTGATATCAAGCTTGAAATCTAATATTTGAAAACAGTGACAACATAAAATGGGGTTTGTCACTGTTTTCTCATGACTCTGATGACCATTCACAGGTTTCTTATTTCATGCACACATACATGTGCATGTTGAGTGAGTTATGTTTATATTAATGTATATCTTCACCTACAAAGTGCCAAAGTTTCATTTTGTATAAAATAAGTTTCATTGACTTTGGAAAAATCTTAATAGACATTTACATCTGCATTGGGTTTAAATAATTATAACTTCGTTAAACAGTTAACAACTTAAACCCTATCAGGACCACTTTGGATGATCAAGAGAAAACATAAATAAACAGAAATAAACAATATTTAAAACTGGCATGAGATGTTTACAAACATTCCTTTATTTTATGTATAAACAAAAAATGTTTTGTAGTGTTTTGTTATTGATTGATGTTCTGTTTGATTGTGTGTTTTTTTTTTTTGGGGGGGGGGTTGGGGATACAACTTGACTTTTACTTTTAATGTTCATTTTGTGCTTAAATTTTCTTTGCTCTCAAAAATGAAATTTACGAGTCTTCAAATTTCATTGTTATGACTATGGCAAGTATTTCCATAATTTCTCTTTGCAGTTGACACTGGAATTATATAGTTGCTGAGCTCTCCAATTAAACTTTATAATTTTTTTCTAATGATTACCAACTGTTAACCACTTAAATGACAGAAGACTTGTTCACCTGGAAGCAGTTTTCATTATGCCAATCAGCCAGGTACCTGATAATTAACTTAATTTAATATTTTTGAGAATTTCCTCTCATCAAAGCATTCATAGATGTCATCCTATCAAACGTGTCAAAGATGGGAGCATTTCAAGCAAAAATATTTGTAAAATAGAAAACGCTTTAAAGGCCCTGTACACTATTGGTAAGATAAAAAAAGATTCACAGATTCACACATAACTTACATGATTTAAAGTAAGTAATGGTAGAAAGGGTTCCTTAAAATATTTCTGCCTAAAATGCTATCGTTTCTGAGAATCGAGTAAAACAATAGTAATTATCGCGCGCGCTAATTTGAAAAAACAGAAAACACATAAGATCTCTTTTCACTATTTTCTCGTGACCTCGATGACCAATTGAGCTCAAACTTTCACAGGTTTGTTTGTTCATGCATACGTTTAATCACACAAAATGTGGACACTGATTTTGAGCTGTTACCAAAAGTGTACAATACCTTTAAGAGACATACAAGTAGATCTGTTAATCTGTAACAAGAGATGTTAACATGAAATAAATGATCATAGCAAGAATAATGCTTACCTCTCATTGTGAGCTTCCTGTTTCTTGTAGCCTACATCTCCAAGTCTCCCTGTAGTGTCTTCAGAGCTTCACTGGTAGAGTCTTCGGCATCTGCCGTGGGAGTCTGAGACTGACTAGGATCTTATGGGTCTTGGGTAATGATAAGGAGTTTCACCATCTTCTGGGAACACACACATAAATGCAACCATAATAATTAATCTTTTATAAATTACTTGATGTGTCGAAAGCAAAATGTCACTGTTCACACTCTTACAGATAATTCACACAATGGTGTATGTATATGTATGCATCAAAGGCTCTCAATTTTTCATCAAGGCCGTAAATGTTGTATGGAGCATAGATATAGATGATGATCCTGGATATGATCTAACCTATGAATTGACCAAAATGTGGGCAAAAAAACCAAAAATACATGGTTCAAGTCAACCATGTGGGTCAGGTCAGTCAGTGTGGTCATGTGGGTCAGGTCAGTTTGGACAGTCAGGTAGGTCCGGACAGTCACGTCAGTCCGAGCAGTCAGGTCGGTCCGGACAGTCAGGTCAGTCCGGACAGTCATGTCGATCCAGACAGTGCTGTCGGTTATTTGGTCTGGACAGTCAGGCTGGTTAGGTCGGTCAGGTTAGTCAGGTGGATCATGTTGGTCAGGTACTGCGGTATAGCCATGTCGGTCAGGTCGGTCAGGTCGGTCAGGTCGGTCAATTCGGTCACGTCAACCATGTCGGTTAGTTCAGTCATGTCGGTCAGGTTGGTCAGGTCAGTCAGTTCGGTAATGATGATCATGTCAGTCAGGTGGGTCAGGTCAGTCAGTTCGGTAATGAGGATCAGGTTGGTCAAGTCGGTCAGGTCGGTCAGGTCAGTCAGGTCGGTCAGGTCGGTCAGGTCGGTCAGGTCGGTCATGTCGGTCAGGTCGGTCAGGTCGGTCAGGTCGGTCAGGTCGGACACGTCGGTCACGTCGGTCACGTCGGTCAGGTCGGTCAGGTCGGTCAGGTCGGTCAGGTCGGTAAGGTCTGTCTATTAAATTGTTGCGTCAACCGCTGCTAAAATATAAGATTCAAACTGCATCTATCTACCGGGAATCTCAGAACCAAGCTATTTTCTTGGTATTTGAGGACTGTAAATTATAATTTCAGCTTATTTCGATGGCCCGACCAACAAGATGACGTTTTTAATTACAACACTAAATTCCGAAATATATTAACATTTTTTCGAACTACAGTACTGAAGATAATTTTTATTTCCGAACTTTTGTATCTTTCAATCTGAATTAGGAGTTGGCCTATTAATTTTGTATCCCTTTTTCAATCTGGAAGCTGTCCCTGACCAAAGCAAGCGCACTGTCCGTTCCAATACTGCGCTCACCTAAGGAATATCACCGATATTCTTCAGGGTCACTGGTTTATCAAACATGTTTTGTTTTTCATGTGGAACGTCCACTGTCTGGCGGCAAAAGAAAAATAATCTTGCTTTTGTTCAATAGATGGTTGAACTTCGTTTAGAAGAAACCCTGGAGTGGACCCAACGAACAGCACTGTGAAGTCGATTCTCCATGTCACAGTTTAAGAAAGAGCAGCAAAAACATCACAAAAATTTGCTTTCAGGCAAGGACTTTTTTTTGAGTCGTCGAAAACAGATGTATGTCGGATTATTTTATTTGTGCGAAAAGAAAGTTTCTTCTTTAACCCTCCTACTGTCAGTGACTCTTGGCAACATTTTCCAGTGAGTTGACCAACCATTTGAAACCATTCGACTGCCAAGGTTGTGTACGGTGGCACAACTGTGCACAGAACTAACTGTGTACTGTGTACATGCATTCCCTCATGGTATCATGAGGGAATGCATGTACACAGTACACAGTTAGTTCTGTGCACAGTTGTGCCACCGTACACAACCTTGGCAGTCGAATGGTTTATGGTATCATGAGGGAATGCATGTACACAGTACACAGTTAGTTCTGTGCACAGTTGTGCCACCAATATGATAGTAATATGATACTATCATATTTCAGGCTGGCATAGTTCATCTTTCATTCAAAACCACTTGAATGGTATTGAATGGTCAGACAGCAAGAGGGTTAAAGAAAGTTTATTCTTAACAAAAGAGGGCGACTGAGTGTGAGTGAGTGATTCTTAACAACTCTGAGAAGAAAGAAATAACAAGTACTTGCTATCAGAATATTTTCAAGCCTTCACTTTTCTTGAAAAATGGTGGTAGTTTGATCAACCAATAGGATATAAACAAACAAAAAATACCAAATATAAACAAAGGGCAGTAAATTATTTATTATTACTAGCACACACACCCGAATCCGTCTAATGTTGCTTAGAATTTTTAAAGCATCGGAACACCACCGACGCATTTGGCATATTTCGCTTTGAGAGCTACCCAAACTAGCCGCGGTAGAAACTGCACCTATCCTGAATACATAACCCTGAAAATCCAGCAAAGTCCATCCCTTTGTGCAACACTGCATTGAATCAGTAGCAAGTAAAACTTGCATGGGGCAAATTGACCTATCATTACATGTACATGTGTGCGAGGCTAAGCAGATAAATTGTGGTGGGCCACACTGATTACTTTGGCAAGCAGGAAAGCAATTTGAACTCATGCGTCGGGATCAGAGTCCCCATATCACAAAATTGCACATCTGACAGGCCAAGACATCGCCAGCAAAAGACTGAGTCCCATTAACTGCAAACTCCCCGAAACACAAGAAACAAAAAAAGACACACGAAAAAATCCGCTCGAAACAAAACAACCTCAAAACAAGAGGAACAAACTTGTGGCAAATCGACAAACAATTTGCAAGAGCGATGGCATGGAAAGAGGCACGTTTGGCCAAATTGTGGCGTGTCGTGGCCGAGTGGTCTAGTTCACCGGACCCAAGCTCTGGTGTTGTCAGCAGCACAGTGCGGGTTCGAATCCCGGTCATGACACTTGTGCCCTTGAGCAAGGCACTTAACCATAATTGCTTTGTAAAAAGTTGGGAAGGTAGTGCATTCTGCTTAACCAGCCAGGCTCCTAGTGGATGATACCCATGCCTACATCCTTAAAGACTGTGAAGGGGGTAACCCTGTTTCAGCCCCAGGAGTAGGTGGCATAGTGGCCCTGGTGACAGTTGATTTGGGTCAACAGCCCAAATCAGTTAAGTGTAGCCCTCACCTTGAGTGGCCGTTCGGCCTTGTGAGTTAGGCGATATCTCATACAAAAAATATATAATAGCTAACTTTTTCTGCACAATTTGCGGCCGAGCTGCAGCAGAAGGCCAAGCAATGGGAGTCACGGGCTACCCTGTGGGGCCTAATTTGTAGTCTAATGAAAAACCTTTTAGCAAAAAATGAGCATCAACCGTGTGGTTATTAACTGGCCAACCACAAAATGAGAACTTACAAATTAATTGGCGATGGATGCACGAAAAGAACTAGACCCCCCAAAAGAGTGAGCGTTGTATCCCGTGAAGCTAGAGGCCGGCCAGACGGTAGATCTAACACTACCAACACTGCCCGGTTTGTTAGAGTTAGCTACCAAGCTAGATGTCTTGGTGGCTTGAGCATATTATGGCTTCTGATGTGCTATAGCTCACGAGTATGTAGCTGAGTTGGCCCCATTCACTTGACCCACTCTATACCGTGGCCGGTCAAAGAACGTTTAGTGCATTGGTGCGCAAACTTGCAGTTAAGTTACGCACAAAGCAACCATTAAATTATTAAATGCAAAACACACCATGGCCATTAGTTGGTTTAGAGTTGTTCACTGCAAAGAGGTTGGTATCCAATTGCTGCCCAGAACCGCAGTGGAAGCGACACCGGCAGCAACCTGTATGCAAGAAGTTTGCACGATACCATTATACTAAAACGCTACATTTTGAAAATTACAAATATGTTACAGGTAGCACACAGACCAAAAGTGGAAAAAAATCCAGGGGTAAAACCGATTTTTTCCCTCTTATAAAGCTTCCAACATCTAAAGAGGTGTGTGAACTTTACATAACAAACATTGTTTATTTAGATATTGCTAATACAAATTTACATTAACCCGTTTTCATAATTCCGTGACAAAAAGAAAATTTACATACCACTACCAGTCTGAATAGTCACATCCTCGCACCACCCACAGCAAAAATCGTGGATAGTAACACCATTAAACAAAACACTATCACTAACACTCAGCAAATACATGAAATAGGGGCGGCGGTGTGGTCAAGGAATAAGGATTTAGCTTAACAGACACACAAAAGTCACAATTCAAGGGGGGCTATATTCTGACCCCAGCACACTTGGAATTCTCGACATGTAAATGAGAGAAGTTTCAGCTTCCTCCACCGTGTATAAATATGAAAATATTTTGTTAAACATTTTTTTGCAATGGTAGGAGGAGACATTTACCTTGACTCCGTCGCGTTGTACACACTGGAGGAGGCCGAAGAGGAGTCCAACATAGGCTAGAGTGTTTTGTTAAGGGAATAAAAGGGTAGTGACACGGTCTTAACCGGCCGTTTAAAACCGGCAGGGTCGTGGCCGTGTGATAAAGGACCGAGCCGCGAGGTCCTTTATCGCACGGCCAGGGCCCTGCAAGGTTTTAAACTTGGTTAAGACCAAGTCACTACTCTTTTATTCCCATTCATAAATGCCCTTTTTGTTAAAAAGCGTAATTTTGTTGGAAAATCTCAACTTTTCTGTTTACTTTCATTTCCTGTCATGTCCTTGAGCCCTGTTTCCCGAAGGATATACATGCTACGCTAAACAGCTGTGCGTACGCGCAGGTCATAACACTAACATGTTTTTAGATTGAATATGCGTTTCGTGTAAATTAGCGCCTGCGTATAACCTTGCGCGCCACAGGTGTGTTTAAACATTTCTAGCCGTGCATTATCAATCCGTTTATAACCGGCCACGTGACACGCTCTCCACCAATCAGAATGGATAAACTCTCCGAGGTATTTATGAATATTTGTTAATGTACATTATGTACATTTATTTTACCCTTGCTCTGATTGTACATTTTAATGAACGCAACGCTGAATACATGCACAAATGAAGTTGGCACCAGCAGTACTCAAATTAAATTATCAACAAACATGCATGTACACTTCCATTTAATAAACTTTGCTTTCTACGGTTTAAGGTTCACTTACCTCGACAATTTTGAGTTCCCTCTCTGCTGACACCGACTATTGCTCCATGCACCGACCATCCACGGAGAAATTGTCCTTCCCGCATGCACTGACCATGTCATGTTGTCCGTCGTTTTGCAAAGTTCCAAACATGTGAGGTTTATTTTCATTCTCATCGACAAGAGAGGGCGCTTTGATAGCCTCCGGTTATTTTCAGTGTCTGATCCGTTGGTAGGGACCAGTAACTGAGGGGGCCTCGGGGCCGGGCAAAGAGATAGAAAGGAAGGGGGGGTGGGAGGCACTTGGGGCATGTGAGGGGGCTTGGGGAATGGGGGCATGGGAGGGGGATTGGGGGCATGGGAGGGGGAATGGGAGGGGGCATGGGAGGGGGCATGGGAGGGGGAATGGGAGGGGGATCGGGGAATGAGAGGGGGATTGGGGGCATGGGAGGGGGATTTGGGGCATGGGAGGGGCTTCGAAGGCATAGGAGGGGGCATGGGAGGGGATCGGGGAATGAGAGGGGGATTGGGGGAATGGGAGGGGGATTGGGGGAATGGGAGGGGGATTTGGGGCATGGGAGGGGCTTCGAAGGCATGGGAGGGGTCATGGGAGGGGGATCGGGGAATGAGAGGGGGATTTGGGGCATGGGAGGGGCTTCGAAGGCATGGGAGGGGGCATGGGAGGGGGATCGGGGATCAGGGGTATGGGAGGAGGCTTGGGAGGGGGCTTGGGGTGCATGGGAGGGGGCTTGGGGGCACGGGAGATGGGGCATGGGGGGCATGAAGAGGGCATGGGGGGACATTAAATCAATAACTATTTCTTTTTTTAATCATTATTTTCTTCCGCCATTTTATATGATTTTGTCAGTGTGCCAATCTTTGTTATCGATTCTATTAGCTCTGAAATAGGGATACCTAAATCTTTAACACCATTAGGTCTTTTTTAGAGACAACGGCTTCAGCTTAGGGTCTGGCTTGGTCTCCATATATCAGTACTATCAAAATTGTGCACTTTCGGTTCAGAGCTTCAAACAGGCGGACGGTGCCTAGGCCAGAGCCAAAGACTATGCCAGGGTTTTGAAAACTGCCCGAGTCTCCTGATGACAATTAAAGCATGTTTAACAAAAACTATACACAATAATTGCATGGGATACAAGAAGTTTATTTACATATTCACAGTTTAATGAAAAAAAGGTATAAACCTGACCCCCTTCCCTAGTATTTTAAGACTTCACGTACATACATGTTGTTAGTAAAACAAATTGAGGTTTCGTTGCTTGACCCTAACCCACCCGAAATGCTGCAGAATTTCTGGTTTGGCCACAAATTTGTTGGATGCAGATACAATAAAGTCCTAACCAAACCTGTAAACTAGCCACATGGATCAACTAACCACATGGTTCGATGGTTGAACTCAGACCTGTGCATTGGGAGAGTTGCCACAACTTGTGACCAGAAGCCATTTTCGGTCCAAAAAACGCATGTGCGCATACAGGGTGCCAGACTAGACTGCACATCGGATTGTACAACATTTGGACAGACAATGGCATCCGCCAACCATGTGACCAAAGAAAACTGGTCCCTCCATGTCGCAATTCTCTCAATACACAGCTCTGGTTGAACTAACCACATGGTTGAACTAATTTTGGAGCAACCAAAGCAATCATATCGGACACCAAAGGTGTGTGAGTTACCATCTGATTTAGAGGTTTCTTTTTATACATGATGATTCTGAGGCAAAATGCAGAGAGGGTAACCCTGGAACAAACCTTGCAAAATTTAATTATAATCAACAAAATTATGTATTGAAGTATTGATAATCTTCTTGTCTTTTTTATGAGTATGACAATCGTTATTGTCCTAAGAGGGCAGCAGACCTCAAAAATTCTGTTTACAACACGCCCCTCTAGAAATAGAACACAGAGAATGTCCAGCTGAATTGTCGTCTGTGTATGACGTGCAAGCCCCTCTTTGTCAGCTGTGAATATAGAGTATCAATACTATGTTCATGCATGCAACCGGGGTTTGTAAAAAAAGAGAACTCACAGCACTTATAAAGGAAGAGTAGGGGATGACCCCGGTGTTTCCAGTTCACACAGCAAGCACCCTGTTTACACGTTTCCTCAGGCTTGCGAGCTACAGTGATTAAGCTACCTTCTGAGGCATCCTTGGTTTCATTACCAGAAATATATAATAAAATAATAATAATAACCTAAATCTGTCAAGTCGGCCATGTTGACTTGAGTTCAGAGTCTCCTTGCATACTCCTTGACGTCAAATAAATAACCAGTCTCTAGGGTTTAATCTCCGAGGGCGTCTCGTGTCATGACGTTCTCTCCTTCTTCACTTCTCCATTTGTACTGAAATCAATAACAATAATAACAGTAGGTATTTATATAGCGCTTTATACAACCGAAGGGTGTCTCAAAGCACTTAAACATACAGTATTTTATGCAAGGCATGGGACTAAGTTTGAATTATGAGATCTACTCCTTTTACATAGCACCTTGTAATGGTTTACAAGGTGCTGTGGCGCAACATGCTGCCAATCAAGCCGGGAACACCGGGGCGAACCCCTTCTCTTTTCGATAAGTGCAGTGGGTTCTTTTACGTGCGTTACACAACACACGGGACCAACGGCTTTACGTCCCATCCAAAGGACGAAGCAATGGTTAGGACACAAGTGTCACGACTGGGATTCGAACCCACACTCTGCTGATCAGAAACACCAGAGTTTGAATTCGGTGCTCTTAACCACTCGGCCTCGACACTTCCACAGTTGACAGTCTGTAAGATGAGCTCGGAAGCTACAAGATCGCGGTCGATTCATTTGTTTTGCTATTCCCAATTCACCCGCGGCTGTGCCCGATTCAATGTATTTAATTACGAAATGTACGCGCTAGGTAGTAGCGAGACGATACAGGGTAATTTTGCGGCCCTAATATGAGCCAGACATTGTTTCTAATCCGTTTTGTAGCAAGAATACTGAAATACCCAAGGAACAAAATACGTGTCTATATTCATAACAATGCAGCTTCCATTGCCCTGTTAAATTTCTTACTCTCAATACATGCAGTGATCATAGGGAAATGAGGGCTAAGAATAGCAGTTTCTGATCAAAATCATACTTTAATCAAAATCATTACTGGTCATCCCTTGCTTTTTCTCTGTGCTTTCTGCCTGTCTCTCTTTGCAACTCTTTCCTCTTTCTGTTAAACCAGTATACCTGTTTATGTGTGTTGTGTTGTGATTTAGCCTTCATGGAAGACTCTTATACCATACATTGTAGGTCCTTTTTGTTGGTAAGCAGTGTGCAACAGCTCACTGTATTTTCTCAAAAGTGGTAAGGAGTAAAGCCTTCCATTTCATGTTCCAAACATTCTACAAGTACTACGGGCACAATTAGGAAGCTAATGTTCTGTTGGTATTAGTATGATGTACATTGTAACTTGACTGTGAAACATCCCTACAAGGGGTTAGTGACAAGAGGTATCAATACAGCGTGCTGCCCATGGTGGCATGGCTGGGTCTTTATGCTAACCGAAAATGAATGTAAAAATTGAAGTGTGACTGGAACTGATAAGCCATTGCGAGTTAGATTTGAAAAAATGTCTGGTACAATGACTTGCTTGGTCTCAAGTTACCGCTTAAATTTGAATTCCTCAGACTATAGTGACAGTTGCTACGTCACACGATTCCGGGCAAGCTTTTGCGTACACCCAAACACAAATTTGAATGAATGCATATGACACAATGGTTTGCTCATCTGGAGGTTGCTATACAAAAGCTTGCCCCAACCCATTTCACATAGCAACTGTCTCTAGAGTCTGAGGAATTCAAATTTAACCAGTAACTAGTGACTAAGCAAGTCATGGTACCAGATATTAATATTCAAATCTAACTCATGAATGGCTTAGAGTCTGGTGTGAGACGGTTCTAAAAGCTTCAAGAACTCACCTCTCTTTCTCATCTCTCATGAGGTTAGGGTAAAGCTCGGCGACTTTGCCCGATGATTCCGACCTCCCAGCAAACTCAGAGTGCCTCTTAGAGTGAATGGAATTGATTCGACTGCTCCATAGCGATAGTAACGACTGTGGCCCGGCTGCAATAATAATAATAAAAAATATCAATGCGTATCAATGCGCAGTTTACGTTAGTGTCCTGGTCCATGGGCCAATAGCATTCCTGTAATCTTTCTCAGCTCCCTGGGGAGTATACAGCCCCGAGCTGCCGAGGCCAATATCAACCTCTACCCTCGCAGTTACACATTTATACCCCTGGGTGAAGAGAAGCAATTACAGTAAAGCATCTTGCTCAAGGACACGAGTGTCATGACCGGGATTTGAACCCACACACGATGACTCAACCACCAGAACTTGAATCCGATGCTCTAAACTGCTCAGCCCACAATCAATCAATCAAAACAGAACAAAACAAAAAAAATAAATTAATAAGCTCAGTAAAACCCTAATATTTTTCTGAGTCAACCCAAAGCATTCATAAAAAAAAAATATTAAAATTGCTTGATGTATTTAAAGCAAAAAATATGCCTTTGCTTAAAAAACAAATGAAATACAAGTCAGTGTCGTCAGGTGTTCGGGTCTAACGCACCCATTCAAGTTCTGGTGTTGTCAGAGTGTGGGTTTGGGTCCCACGTTACGGCAATTGTGTCCTTGAGCAAGACACTGGACCACAAATGCTTTGTCCTTTGGATAGGATGCACAGGAGTGTGTTGTGTAATGTCTGTGAAAGAACCCAGTGCACTAATTGTTAAGGGAAAGAGGTTTGCCACGGTGTTCAAGGCATGTTTGGCAGCAGATTGTGTCTTGCACAAGGACGCAAGTATCAAGACTAACACCTAAACCCACTCTCCGCGCTGAGCAGAAACACCGGAGCTCAACAGCTCGGCCATCACCCGCCATTATTGTTTGGAGTTTTGGCTGCAGCAGAAGAATGCACTTGAAAGTTTACAGACTAAATCAAAACACCTCAAATCTTCCCCAATGCAAATTATTTTTAAAACTATTGATGAAAGACTTTGCACACCCCTCCCCCACCCCTTTTTGTACAACACAAGTCGCTGAATTTTCATTCAGCAAGAGGTAAAAAACCAAGGCCCAATTTCATAGAGCTGCTTAAGCAGAAAATAATGCTTAACAATTGTCTGCTAAGCAGAAATGAGCAGGATACCAGTCACAAATTATACATTAAACATGGTACTTTGGCTGGTAACCTCATTCTGGTAAGCATAATTTTGGCGTGCTTAGCTACATTGTGCTTAAGCACTGGTAAACTTGAGGGCTACCAGCAAAATGTAAAGTACTACTTCCATCAATTGAGTTTTGCTTTTTAAAATGATTTTTATGATCTGATTTACAAAAGCATTCCTCAAAGTTCTTGCCCAAACAAAAGCCAGGAGCAAGTTTGCGCAAGGACCAATGGTTAGCTTCTGGTTGTTTAGTGACGTACATAGGGCATGCGCACTGAAGTTGAAGTGCGAACAACTCTAGTCATTGCAACGCGACCAGCGGCTAAACTTTCATTATCATTTTTTGAAAACTGGTCAACTCTGCACTGTGCTATGAAAACGGCTATTGATAACCAGTAATGCGACCAAGCCTTGTAGGCTGGTTCCAAATAGTCGTCTAGCATTGTCAAACTATCGTCAACTAGTCAGAGTTTGGGCTAACCTAGTTGACCTATGGTCAACGACAGCTCCTGCAGGAACTTGGCCAACAATGACCTGAAAAAGCTTTCCCATTCTTCCCAATGCAAATTAGACCACCCTCTTTTCACCATTGCACAACATTTCTTCTGAATGCATTAAACCACCTATCACACAAATTTGCCACTCTACAACCAGAAACACAGGCAAAGATAGTACTTTGAGTTCACTGACCTTTAGGTTTCCCGATGAGATCTCCAATAAACATCTTCTGTTTCTTGATCGGAGGTTGATCTAAGATGCCTCGGATGTTCTCTTTGTGCATCTCTGTTTTGATGTCTGGACCGCCACTCCTGTAAAATCGGATAACTGCGTCAAAGAATGTATCGTGAACTCGCTTTCAGGCGTGAGATTGTATAAAATAAATGAAAGAACTTTAAAACTTTATAAGACTTCTCTTGGTGTCGAGATGAAGCTCAGAATATAGGGGATGTTGCATTTAACGAGTTAACACTGGAAGACATGCTCGAAAAACTTTCAAGAAGCAAGATTCAAACTTGGGTCTAAGATTGTGAAATGTAGGGCAAGTAAAGCCAAATGATCTCCAACAGTTATGCTTTCAAAGAATAGCCTGTGAAAAGTCAAACACTACTGTCAGCAAAAGATGAGCTTTCCTAATGGCACTTGGGACGACATGTACAAGGGGCGATTAAAAACAGTAAATTATTAAGAATTTTATAATGTTGAAATAAAACAGTTTCTCCAACTACCTATCGTTTTCCGGCCACACAGGTTGCGTTTCCATGGCGTCGGGGTCGGTCTTTTCCACCTTGACAGTGACCCTCTCTGCTGCCCTCTTTGTTGAGGTCTTTCCAGCTTCATCACCAGGTGGTTTACGGCAATCCAGAATGCACTGTAAGACTTTCTCATGGGCCGGTGACGTAGCGCTGTGCGCTCGGACAAGCGTCTCTAGCTCGGACCACATCTGTCTGTACTGCTCCTCTCTGTAGACAAACATTTTTGGGGGAACCAGGGCATAATTTCAAAGAGCTGCTTAAGCAGGTTTGGAGGTCATTGTATTTAACTAAAAGATGTGTAGCTTGATTTTTTAGTGAGACCTGTAGAGACCCCCTGCTTACTTTCCAGTAGAGAGCGATCTATGTCTCTGTGGTTTGTAAACAAATGTAGCCCCAGGCACTGTGAACTTCTCCTATGTTTTCTCCAGCACTCAATTTCAAACAAGGTGAATTAATAGCGTGTAAAAAACCTTGTCCTAGAAGGTACTTATCCGCTGGTTGTCCTGGACTAATTTTGAAAAGGTCACTTACAGATTCAATGCTAAAATTACTGGACTCTGGACTCGGAACGGTAATCCAGTGGGTATTTTTAAACCCTGTGTGTTGCAAGCCTTTGGGAAAATCAGTATTTAAAAAAAAAGACACCCCAGAATACAGACAGAGAGCACTCTCCGAACCAATAAGAGAATTATCAAAGAAAAACTGACTCACCTCTTTGGACCTTTGCCCCTTGACCCCATAGTAGGCACTGGAAGTGGTTCATTCCTGGTTTCCATGCCAACCACGTGATAGACAGCTTTCTTGCACTCCAACACCTCATCGTCTGTCAAGACCGGTTTCGTGACGAGGGTAGGTAAGGGGTCTAAATGCTGGTAGAAATTGGAATGATAAAACTGTTACTTGCAACATTTCATGGACAGCACCTAGTGGTACTACATGTTGTGACCCCCTCAAAAAAATGTTAACACTTGCAAAAATGATGCAAGCAAAGCTCAGAAAAAAGCACTATCCTTAAAGCACACGACCAACATTGGCAATTGTCAACGACCAGCACTTTTTGTGACCCAACATATACATGTACATGGGATGACAAACGTAAAATTTAACGCTCAATGGGTCATGAGAGTCAGAAGAAAATGGTCGGGAAAAAAAACATCACTGTTTTCAATTTTTTCAAACATCAGATTTTTGACTACCGAGATCAAAACTAGTTTTTTCTAAAAACTCTGGCATTTCAGGCAGAATTAGTTCAAAGGAAGTATTCCACCATGACCATCTTTATACCATACTACGTGTAAATCTGTAAAAATTTATATTTTCAACAAATTACCAATGTTATGCACATGCCTCAAGTGCAAATTTTCTTTAATTGCCAGCCATGAATACAGGCCTGATATTTGACCCTTGAAAAAAGTTGGAAAAATCTTTTGGAATACAGGCCTGATATTTGACCCTTGAAAAAAGTTGGAAAAATCTTTTGGAGTACAAGGACTGACCGAAAGTAAATGAGACTTAATGTCGAATTTGCATGAGAGATAAAGAATATTATTTGGTTTTACACGTACACTGATGCACGTGTAAAGCACTGTTTACTCAGTACTTTCCTGAGTCTTGTGAAAAAAATCCACGGGGATATTACTCAGGTGGGATTTTAACCCACAACCTTTGCCATTCTAGAGCAGATGTCTTACCACTATTTTAGCAGAGGGTACTGCAACAATTGAATAGATGTTAAATTTGCATCCTAAAATATAGGATTTGAACTGCTTCTAACTACCTGGCAATCTTGGCGCTCAAGAATGGCAAAGGTCGTTGGTTTGAATCCCACCAGAGTAGTAAAGATTTTTATAAGCTTTTTGACGATACATTTTGTATCTAACATCATTCTTACTGACTTTCTGAGGGGAAAAAAAAATAAGAAATCAGATTCAAATAGGGAGAATACCATGCGTAGTAATAACAGATGCCAGTAGGCCATGGCCTCTGTAGCCACTTGTCATGTTATTGTTTTACTTCTAAGATATTCCAATGAAAGAACCCTAGCAAAATTCAAAATGGCCTTGCTCCTCAACGATTACATTCCTGGCCCTGTCACGGGTACCGGGGTGATGGGGGTGGGGAACACTGGCATGAGTAGTAGGGTTTGAATGGTGGGGGTTGGTAGGGGGGTTATATGGTTTCGAACCCCACCCAAGTAGACTGGGGATATTATCCCATGCAGGACTCATAAAACACAAAGTATACTGTGAAGAACTGAGAAGTCTCCCGAATTCTGAAAATCTACTCCGCGGTAGTAGAACAAATAGCAAGACAAGTTCTCTAAAGAACAAAATCTACACGGCAAAGTAGATATTTTTATACACATGGTGTTACCGCAAACCGAATATATATTGATACCTCACCATGCCTCAAAAACCATAAAGTATACTGTACTTATCACACATGGGTGTAAGGCTAAAAATTTAAAATTCAAATTGATTTCTAAAACTTTTCAAGACTACAGTTTTTAAACTTTGCTCTTTTCAAAGTTGGTGAAAATAATGAGATCCTACTTCAATGCGTAACTTACCGATGGCATGTTAAAGATGATAGTGTTACTGATCACCATTGGCCATAATCTTGTCATCCGCTCTAGCTGTGACTTAGCTGTGGGCAAAAATCAACCCCAAAATTAGTGAGTAAAGATATAGGTTGGACAAGGGGTGAGAGTCATTGCTGACAAGAAGCCCTGAAACCGTGATTTTAGGAGGTACGTTTCAAGGAGATTCTGAGAACAGTGTCCTCAGGACTAGAGAAGTAGATCAAAGAGCAGGATTTATGAAGAAGTCTGAAATTTATTATCTGAGGTTTGAAGTAACCTACACATTTACTCAAAGCTACGCATTGATATCACACTAGAGTAGGGCGCCCTCTCTCTCTCATTAGTATAGATATCAGAAGAAGAAGGTAGCCTGAACATCTAGCGTCTCTCTTTGAGGCATACGATTGACGCCAAATATCGGCCTTTAGAACCTGCTGGTTGCCTGCCAGATGTACCTTTGACGTCCCCATGCCATAACACTATGTGTACACACACAACCAAGTGAGTAGTAGTATAACTATCAGCCTGATAGCTTTGCGTCATTGCATGTGTATGTCTATCTTATGATTTGCAAGACCAATGCCTGTCTTTATCCTAGGGTGTGTTTCGTACTGGTCAGTGATTAACCAATGGGCCAATTCAACCATAAGGATGATATTTACCAATTAATGTGAAAATTTCTGGAAATTAGTTGAAGGCCGGGGTTTCCCCTTAACAATCAGGTTTACAGACTCTGTGCATCATCAGAAATACAAAGCTACAGATTTGCACACAAAGTGGACTGTTTCTATCTCCCTTTAATGATTGCTTTACTTCTTTCAAGAAAATTTGAAGGCTCAAGGAGATTTTGAGAAGATCAGGAAATCAGGAAAATTCCTCGGAAATCTATTTTCTCCTGAAACAGTTAAGGCCGGTTTATAGTCCGTCGCACGATGGTTATCGCGGAATGCTGAGGATCGCTGGATGCTGGCCATTTTTTGCACAGTTTATAGTCGTCGCCCGATGGGATGCAGTTTCTGCATTGCACGAATGCTCGGGCTGTTGCTGAGCCTATTAAAACGGGTTTAGGCATAATGTAAAAATATTGCACATTAATTTGTCCAGCAGAACGGTTCATATAGAAAACCGTTTTATATAGTGTGTTAATTTCTTCAAAATGTTATTAGCTCAAGTATTTTTGATTATAAGCCAAATTTGTTCCCATAACTAGATTTTAATACATGCTTTTAGGAATTTTCTATAGTTTTCAAATACTAAGACTTGACTCGGGGCAAACAAGAACAAATTCGTTTGCCATTATTTAAATTAATTTTACCATTCAACCATTGACCAATTTAATAAAATAACTGACAAATTAGCATATTCATCGTTTCTCAGCAACCCAACCATTCTATTGGTTCACCGATGAAAAGTGAGGTCAGCGACCATGTCAAAGTTCAATTAGTAGCAACGTCAAGATTTCCATCGCACGACCATCGCGCGACCGACTATAAACCGGCCTTTACGCAACCCTTATAGATAAAGACAGGGACCAGTCTAAAAAGAAGGTTGCTCACTGGACAATCAAGTGTGTTGAGTATGCAAAGCTGTGCATTTCAATTGTTTCATCAATGTTTTACCTCTAAGATGGTGGCTGGATGAGGTCAATGCATACAATGTCTGTATAAAATTAAATGATCAGTCTTTTTTAGATAACCCCATTCCAGGGCCAATCCACTCAATATTCTTGGCCTGGCTGCACGCGTATCCAAACCGCTTCATTGGTCATGACTTTACATTTTAAGCAACAAGGGAAAAAAACCTTTGTTTGGGGGTGCCAGTCAGTAGGCATTCTAACTGGCACCCCTGAACAAAGATATTGACAAAATAGTGATATCGCCAACATTAGGGATAGTTGATAGAACACCAGTACGTTGATCTGGAGGTCGCAGGTTCAAATCCCATTCTATTTGTTTTCTTTGTTCACCCCAAAATTGAATTAAAAAACATCCAGTCAGTTTCCCTTGTTGTTTACAACTTTATAATTGAATTAAAAATCAAGTTGATCGCTGTACTGCTGCTTCCCAGGTTGCATCGTAAACTAACATGTGATCTGGCACCCCCCAACAAAGATAGGGAGACTGCCAACATTAGTGCTAGATAGCTCAGTTGGTAGAGCTGGCACGTTAATCCGGAGGTCGCACATTAAAACCCCAGCTCTCATTCACCCCAAAATTATTCAGACCTTTTCACTGGCAAGAAGCAGTCAAAAGATACAGCTAATACTACTGAGCCTTTAATTGACGTTTCCAAACTGACCTCTTTCAATTGGGGCCTCTTCTTCCGTCTCTGGCGTTGGTTGGCATGGCGCCAACCGATTCTCCCTCATAAACTCCCCAAAATCTGTAATCCGATAATCTGTCACCCGTCCCCCGCACCCCTCGCTGATGGACGGAGGGTCCTCGAGGCTCGACCTCGAGGTCGCTAAGCAGTGGAGGAAGATCTCTCCTCCATGGCTGGCTAGCATGTGGGAGATGACCTTGCTGCCGACCTTACGGGGTTGCTCTAACATCACTTGACGTCCGTTCAGGAGGAAGTTGGTCAAGCAGACGGAGTGCCGGCTGTTAACCTACATGTATTAATCAAGGGAGTTGTTTTTGAAATCAGTATAGGTATTACAGATATAATGGCATTGGAATAGGGCGCCCTCATAGAGGCCGAATGAGGGTTGCTTATTGGCCAGTCCTGTTCATCACTTTAACATAGCTGTGGGCTTTTATTGTCTCATAACTATTAACCTCCAAGATGGCAGTGGAATCATGTAAATGCATACACATTAGGAACAAAGGACTAGAAAAAAAAATATTGAAAAACAACAAAGAAAATATGTTTTACAAGGTTGGAGTAAATCTTCACGGAAACATTGATTGAGACATTTGGAAAAAAAAAAAAAAAAAAAAAAAAAAAAAAAAAAAAAAAAAAAAAAAAAAAAAAAAAAAAAAAAAAAAAAAAAAAAAAAAAAAAAAAAAAAAAAAAAAAAAAAAAAAAAAAAAAAAAAAAAAAAAAAAAAAAAAAAAAAAAAAAAAAAAAAAAAAAAAAAAAAAAAAAAAAAAAAAAAAAAAAAAAAAAAAAAAAAAAAAAAAAAAAAAAAAAAAAAAAAAAAAAAAAAAAAAAAAAAAAAAAAAAAAAAAAAAAAAAAAAAAAAAAAAAAAAAAAAAAAAAAAAAAAAAAAAAAAAAAAAAAAAAAAAAAAAAAAAAAAAAAAAAAAAAAAAAAAAAAAAAAAAAAAAAAAAAAAAAAAAAAAAAAAAAAAAAAAAAAAAAAAAAAAAAAAAAAAAAAAAAAAAAAAAAAAAAAAAAAAAAAAAAAAAAAAAAATAAAAAAAAAAAAAAAAAAAAAAAAAAAAAAAAAAAAAAAAAAAAAAAAAAAAAAAAAAAAAAAAAAAAAAAAAAAAAAAAAAAAAAAAAAAAAAAAAAAAAAAAAAAAAAAAAAAAAAAAAAAAAAAAAAAAAAAAAAAAAAAAAAAAAAAAAAAAAAAAAAAAAAAAAAAAAAAAAAAAAAAAAAAAAAAAAAAAAAAAAAAAAAAAAAAAAAAAAAAAAAAAAAAAAAAAAAAAAAAAAAAAAAAAAAAAAAAAAAAAAAAAAAAAAAAAAAAAAAAAAAAAAAAAAAAAAAAAAAAAAAAAAAAAAAAAAAAAAAAAAAAAAAAAAAAAAAAAAAAAAAAAAAAAAAAAAAAAAAAAAAAAAAAAAAAAAAAAAATAAAAAAAAAAAAAAAAAAAAAAAAAAAAAAAAAAAAAAAAAAAAAAAAAAAAAAAAAAAAAAAAAAAAAAAAAAAAAAAAAAAAAAAAAAAAAAAAAAAAAAAAAAAAAAAAAAAAAAAAAAAAAAAAAAAAAAAAAAAAAAAAAAAAAAAAAAAAAAAAAAAAAAAAAAAAAAAAAAAAAAAAAAAAAAAAAAAAAAAAAAAAAAAAAAAAAAAAAAAAAAAAAAAAAAAAAAAAAAAAAAAAAAAAAAAAAAAAAAAAAAAAAAAAAAAAAAAAAAAAAAAAAAAAAAAAAAAAAAAAAAAAAAAAAAAAAAAAAAAAAAAAAAAAAAAAAAAAAAAAAAAAAAAAAAAAAAAAAAAAAAAAAAAAAAAAAAAAAAAAAAAAAAAAAAAAAAAAAAAAAAAAAAAAAAAAAAAAAAAAAAAAAAAAAAAAAAAAAAAAAAAAAAAAAAAAAAAAAAAAAAAAAAAAAAAAAAAAAAAAAAAAAAAAAAAAAAAAAAAAAAAAAAAAAAAAAAAAAAAAAAAAAAAAAAAAAAAAAAAAAAAAAAAAAAAAAAAAAAAAAAAAAAAAAAAAAAAAAAAAAAAAAAAAAAAAAAAAAAAAAAAAAAAAAAAAAAAAAAAAAAAAAAAAAAAAAAAAAAAAAAAAAAAAAAAAAAAAAAAAAAAAAAAAAAAAAAAAAAAAAAAAAAAAAAAAAAAAAAAAAAAAAAAAAAAAAAAAAAAAAAAAAAAAAAAAAAAAAAAAAAAAAAAAAAAAAAAAAAAAAAAAAAAAAAAAAAAAAAAAAAAAAAAAAAAAAAAAAAAAAAAAAAAAAAAAAAAAAAAAAAAAAAAAAAAAAAAAAAAAAACAAAAAAAAAAAAAAAAAAAAAACAAAAAAAAAAAAAAAAAAAAAAAAAAAAAAAAAAAAAAAAAAAAAAAAAGAAAAAAAAAAAAAAAAAAAAAAAAAAAAAAAAAAAAAAAAAAAAAAAAAAAAAACAAAAAAAAAAAAAAAAAAAAAAAAAAAAAAAAAAAAAAAAAAAAAAATAAAAAAAAAAAAAAAAAAAAAAAACAAAAAAAAATAAAAAAAAAAAAAAAAAAAAAAAAAAAAAAAAAACAAAAAAAAAAAAAAAAAAAAAGAAAAAAAAAAAAAAAAAAAAAAAAAAAAAAAAAAAAAAAAAAAAAAAAAAAAAAAAAAAAAAAAAAAAAAAAAAAAAAAAAAAAAAAAAAAAAAAAAAAAAAAAAAAAAAAAAAAAAAAAAAAAAAAAAAAAAAAAAAAAAAAAAAAAAAAAAAAACAAAACAAAAACAAAAAAAAAACAAAAAAAAAAAAACAAAAAAAAAAAAAAAAAAAAAAAAAAAAAAAAAAAAAAATAAAAAAAAAAAAAAAAAATAAAAAAAAAAAAAAAAAAAAAAAAAAAAAAAAAAAAAAAAAAAAAAAAAAAAAAAAAAAAAAAAAAAAAAAGAAAAAAAAAAAAAAAAAAAAAAAAAAAAAAAAAAAAAAAAAAAAAAAAAAAAAAAAAAAAAAAAAAAAAAAAAAAAAAAAAAAAAAAAAAAAAAAAAAAAAAAAAAAACAAAAAAAAAAAAAAAAAAAAAAAAAAAAAACAAAAAAAAAAAAAAAAAAAAAAAAAAAAAAAAAAAAAAAAAAAAAAAAAAAAAAAAACAAAGAAAAAAAAAAAAAAAAAAAAAAAAAAAAAAAAAAAAAAAAAGATAAAAAAAAATAAAAAAAAATAAAAAAAACAAAAAAAAAAAAAAAAAAAAAAAAAAATCTTGTGGAAGGTACACCTTATAGCTACCACAGAAAGTTATCAGAGGAAGTAAGCCAAGGAAGATATCCAGAGAAGTTACTCAAGGAGGTTAACAAAGAAAGTTATCCAAGAAAGTTATTCAAGAATATTCAGAGAGGATACCCAAGGAAGTTATTATTATTAATCTAGGGAATACCAAAGGAAGTTATTCCGGAAAACTTATACCAAAGTTACCCACAGGGATATCCCTTAAACTTTTTTTTCACTCGCCGGCTGGCAACTCAACCAAAATGTTGAGTCGCCCGAGCATGTATGCATGCACACAATTTTCGAAAGGGTCAACAAAATAAAAAATAAAAAATAAAAATCATGAAAGCAAAATTCGCCTAATTTCTGCCCCTAATAAAGGTACTTTTATCAACACACACTTCCATGGATTTGTGACTTGAGGATTGGTTTTACAGAACTTCGTTTGCACCGACATCTTTGCGAGTCAACGATCGGTGTTCAGGGAAAAAACTCAATAACCTCTATTGGCAAAAGATGTGGTGCTTGAATAGCCTTAATCCAAGGCTGTGTATAGTACAGAATTTGCAGGCCTGAACCACACTGTGCAGCTATTCTTTACTCGGTCCGCGAACAAATGTACAGAGTTGGAGTCTAGCCAAGCTTTCTTATGAATATGGTAATTTTCAACGGTCAATCACAGCGTGCCAATGACTCGCCCACCGCTGTTTTCACTCATATTTGGCGACCACTTATTTTGAACCCTGATCCATGGAAGTTACCCTAGGAAGTATCCAGCAAAGTTACTCTAGAGAGTTATCCAGTGAAATATCCAGGGAAAGCACCCAAGAAAGTTGTATCCAAAGAATACCAAAGGAAGTTATTCAGAAAAATCTATACCCAAGTATCCATGAAGATTACCCCAAGAAAAAATCCTGGAAAGTTACCTCAAGAAGTATTCAGGCGTGTCACTCAAAGAAGTTATCCAAGAAATTCATCCACAGGAAGTTACTCAAGGAATTTAACCCCAAAAGTTACCCAAGGAAGTTTTCCAAGGAAGTTTAACCAAATCAATATATTAAACATTGTTAAAACACTTTTAACAATGTTTAATAACATTGAAAAGATGAAAAGATTTTTCTTCTCTCTTTCACATGAGAAAAAAAAAATAAATAAAAAATGGAACATACCCCAACAGGTGAAACTCTGTAGGCTCCTCCACAATGAAGCAATTCTGGAAGATAGAATGTTAGAAGAAAAGTCAATGTAAATGATGTACATGTATGCAAGAAAAAGGGGTGCTAAGAAGGTCGCCCTTGTTTGGTGTAGGAACCAAAAGATTCACATCAAGTCAATCTGCTTGGTGTACAGAGATCTATCATGTTTACGTTTACATTTCCCATGGCAATGTACTAAGAATTTCTTTCAGGTGTACAGGATTGGGTTAACTTTAGTCTGAAAGCTTACTGATTGTGAAGTTCACACTTAAACAATTTTTTCTGTGAAATACTTCCCTCCAAAATGAAGTCATACTCAAGAAAACCTGAAAAAATGCAATCAGCTGATTTCAGTTGTGAAAACTGAAGTTAAGGAAAATGTGTTTACATGCTGAAAATTGTGCTTGGCTTTTCACTATTTTTTCCTGACTGACACAACAGATTGAGTCCAAAATTTTAGAGGTTTGTTATTTCATGTATGTGGTGGATCACACAAAACATAGACGCTGTCTGCGACTATTTTGTCAGCTCTACCGTTCCTATATGATATCTTGAAAGGATGTGTGCCATACTAGCTTTGTCCATGACCCCACTTTCATATTCGTTTCCAATTTATTTTATTAGGAATAATGCTCTCCGGGAACACACCGAAAAAACAAGCCTAGCTCATCATGTGTTACATGTGACCCCACTGAGGTGACTGATGGATTGAGAAATGTAAGTAGGGCTTGTGTGACCACAACAGTACATGCCTGAATGTTTTGGGGTGTTTTTTTTTTTAGATATCGCAACTCACAAGGCCATATAGCCACTTCAAGGTGAGGGCTACACTTATAACTGATTTGGGCTGTCGACCCAAATCAACTGTCACCAGGGGCACGTTGCCACCTACTCCTGGGGCTGAAACAGGGTTACCCACTTCACAGTCCGTAAGGACGTAGGCATGGGTATCATCCACTAGGAGCCTGGCTTTTTACAAAGCAGATATGATTAAGTGCCTTGCTCAAGAGCACAAGTATCATGACCGGGATTTGAACCCACACTCTGCTGTTGACAACACCAGAGCTTGGGGTCTGAAAAACTAAACCGCTCGGCCAAGACATGCGGTAAATTCAAACATTTTGGTCATGTTCCTTATTCCACTAGTGACATCACATCATGAGCAAGGCCTGTTTTTGTGGGCGTTTGTGGAGAGCACTATTTTAAAATGAAATTACAAAAATATGTATATAACAGGGACAATAACAGGCATATTTTCAGCTTATTCATAATTGATCAATTAATAAATACCTCGGACAGCTTATGCACTCTGATTGGTCACGAGGGGGTGTTTTAACATGTGATATAAAGACCAGCGCTGTGAACTAGCAAATAAATAGCCCTCAAACTAACTACGACTGTAAAAGTCATGTATGCACTGTGCTTGTTGTGCGGAGAACTACCAAATCAACTGTTTTCTTTGTTGTTAATTGTTTTTGTGTTTTTACAAAGAGAGATTTTGCTGCATGCATGCGCATACTAAGCGTTCGCGTAAACGCACAGACAATGTTTCATTTTAGGGTAGCTGGTAAGCCCATGAAATCAACATAATGCAAAGCATAAAAACAAAACACCAACCACAGTATTTATATATTTATGGCGCAGTTAATTTTTAAAGCTCTGTCTGATTTTTTTAGGTATAAATAAATGGTCAAATATGTGTAAGAGATTAGGTAACATGCAAACATTG
>CM063244.1:27149847-27293718 GCA_032158295.1 Pycnopodia helianthoides
AACACCAGAGCTAGAGTCCTGTGTGCTAGAACGCTCGGCCACGACATGCCACTGTAACAGTAGACAAACCTATCAACACACAAATTTGTCCAGAACGATATTGAATGGTTCAGACAGTAGAAAGGCTAAAACATATCGAGCATTTATGTAACACTTACCATCTCACGGAATTCAATGTCTTCAGTCAGAAGTTTTTCATCGCTGAGGGTGAACTTAGCCTGGCCTGAGATCACATCCATAGGTCCATTCTCACAGTGACACTTGATGGCTCGGTACAGAAGGAACAACGGGTAGCCTGTGTAATCCTGGGATATGGAATCCAACCATTTCAAATCTCTTCAATATTTGCTTCTGGTAATACAGAACTGTACTTTGTAAAATACACCAGTCAAGCTCTCAATAATATTCTGTGAAAAAAATAGTTAGCACCCTGACGTTTCGACCCTAGCAGAGTCTTTCTCGAAGGCTAAATGACAACACAGCACACATAAACAGTTATACTGGTGTAACAAAAGCAGTCAAGTGAAAAGAGATGAAAAGGGAGAAAGCACACAGAAGATGTAAGTAATGAACAATGAGTATTACTAAAGGGCGGAGGTTTAGGCAAGAGGTTGGCACCAAACCAGACCCTTCCATCTAGCGGTCTCGCTTGCAAGAGTGCAAAAAGGATGAAATGAAAATGCACATCGAATAGTACCACAATGCATGCTTAATGGCGTAGGCCATGAAATGGTTTGAATGAAGAATGCAAATGTGACCTCCAATCCAATGACAAGGATCTACTTGGGTGTTATATAAAAGCTTTTATATAAGCTTTTGTATGCACACTCCTCCAGAAAACTTAGACCCCGTTCCCACTGGACCCCGCATTGATCGCGCAATTCGAGAAAAGGGCGATCAGACCCCGCAATTTCTCGAAAAGGGCGATCAAAGGGCGATCAAGCGTAAGTGGGAACGCGAGGGAGATCAGGATCAGACCCCGCAATTTGATCCACCTCGGGAGTAGGATTACAGCGGGATCTGATCGCCCTTTTGGATTAATGGGCGATCAAAAGTCTAGTGGGAACGCAAAGGGCGATCAGACCCTGCAATTTGAGGGCGAACATCCGGTCCGGTAGGCCCGAATGGCGCGAAAACAGTGTTCTTTTTTCTTCTATTCCCAGCACGCACCACGCATTTGGTGACATAAAAGAATTGCAAGTAAAGCATAAAGCAGTATTGACGTCATGTGACGATACCAACTACACGTTCTGTACAACGCATCCACACTAAACCCAAACCCACGCCAATTTTTGGACGCATTGTACGTTCTTTAAAGATGGCAGCGCCCAGCAATAAACGTCCCATAAATTCGTCCAAAAAAAACCCCCAAAAAGATGAGAAGCGTGGCAAGCTATGGTCGGACGAGGAGCTGGGAACTTTTTAGACATCTGGGCCAGTCAAGAAATTCAAAACAAACTGGACGGCACCGTGAGAAATAGCGCAGTATTTCAGGTAATTGTGAGGAAGATGGGCGAAAGTGACCTGCGTTGGTGAACGTTTGATCTACTTCCGTTTACAAAAGGTGGATCAATGCGCGATCATACTCAAGTGGGAACGCGACCGCGATTCACGTCTGCGACTAATCCTTTTGCGGGGTCAGGATCTTGTAATTGTGGATCCAGTGGGAACGCGGTCTTACAAAAAGAACAACTCTAATAACAGTGCCAAACAGTTGTTTGTCTTAGTGTAGCGGGGAGCTTGTCCGGAATGACAGGAGCAGCTTAATCGAAAGTAGTCTCAAAACAAACTGTTCTTGTTTGAGGCTCTACAAGGAAGCATGGTCTGCTTGAGGGCAGTAATTCCTTAGACATAGTGCGTGGCTTGTCCACAGAAAAATCTTGAATGCAGTGAAACGGATCTTTCAATTGATTCTCCTGGAAACAGTGAGCCGAAACAGTTGTCTAAGGACTCGTGAGATGTAGTCACGTTAATCTTCTTCTGATTACATTCTGATGTTTTTTTTCAGTCGTTTTCTAACCTGTTGAAAACTTCTGTTAAACTTATATACTTGTTCACGTGCTGTGCATTGTCATTTAGCCTTTGAGAAAAACTATGCTAGGGCCGAAACGTGAGGCCAATAAAAAAATTTGCAGATATAAAATTGCTCATAAAGCTTGTCATCAGGCAGTTTTTTTCTTACCTTCACGGAATCATAGAGACACAAAGCAATCCAGTTGGACAGCAGTTTCTCCACAATTGTCTCAGTCCTGAGAAAATAATATAATAATAATAGTAGTGGCTTCCTATATAGCGCTCAAATACGTCACTTGGTGATGCTCATGGTGCTCCAACATTATTACCCACTGGTCACTAGGCCATTTATTTTATTCCTAAAACAATTTCAGCTCACTTGGGAGTATACAGCCTGTGCTGCCAAATGTGCAGCGCACCAAGCTAAATCAGTCACAAGCACCATATCTGCCCTCAAAGGTACCCATTTACCCCTGGGTGAAGAGATGCGACTATAGTTAAGTGTCTTGCTCAAGAACACAAGTGTCCTGACCGGAATTTCGAACCCACATCCTGATGACTCGGCCACCAGAATCTGAGTCCATTCACTAAACCTTATGGCCACAACATACCACAGGGGTGAAATATAAAAATATTATTCCACGATCATAGTTGTGCTCATAATTTGCTACACAGAACCCAAATCAGTATTTCAATATTTCACTTGTGTCCTGGGCCCAGTTTCATAGAGCTGCTTAATGGTTGATTACGAGATTTCAATTCTACAGCGCTGCTAACCCTAATAGTGGGAGATGGCATGCTAACCTTCTGGCTCTTACTGTTATCAAACGCATGACGTAACAATGCAAATCCATGGCGAACTTTCAAGCTGGGAAATATTTCTGCAACCATAAGCAAAAACGTTTGCTTACCATTAAGCAGCTCTATGAAATTGGGCCCTCCGAATTAATAGTGTTCTCTATACTAATAATTAAGCACGGGCCAGGCTTTCAGGAGAAAAAAATTAACCAAAGAGTCACTCTTTCAATCTTTCAAAGGAACTTCGAATATTGACCTTCCTTTTGTTTACAAATACTGACCACAATTTTTTTAGTGGCAGCCTTGAGTATCAAAAAGTAAAGAAATGAGTTGGCACAAGTCTGCCCTTTTTAATAAAACATTAAACCCTTTTTTATGAAGAGTATGTGTAGTTTTTTGTTTTGTGTAGCACAATTGATTTATCAGGCAGCGATATGAGTTATTTGATGGCACTATTATACTAAATTGTCATAGTTTTTGCAGTGAAGGTTAACTCTAACAAACCACTGGTTGGCAAAACCCGCGGCTGCAAAGTCGCAACAGAACGGTCTTTAAAAACACTGTTAACAAATGGTTGGTGGGTTCTTACCGTCGAAAAAGCTGCCTCGGACGATTGTTATCCAAACCGTCTTGAACAATTTGGGTCATCAAACTGAACAGTATGCTGTGGATCAAAACATCAGGGAAGAAGGACATTACGATGCACCTTGCAACTTACAGGATGCAACAGACATGATATGATGAACGTAAAAACGAAAAAACAAACCAACACCCCTACAAACAATTACACGACTAAACTAATATCAAACAGACAACAGCCCACAGAGGAAAAAAACTAAGATAGGGACAAACAAAAACTGTAAAATGTCACCAACAAACAACAAAAACAGCCCGTAGCACCCCCCCCCCCACCCCAAAATCCCACCAACAGAAAAAGCAGCAGCACCACAACCATAGCAAAAGAAAACAATAAAACATGCATGGAATTACAGAGGCCATGGAATCTGTTACTTGCCCTTCAAAAGTTTGCCATAGCCTTTTAGATTTTCTAATGTGAAGTGCTCTTTGCCAAAGAAGAAAATGGCCTCACCCTCACAAAGATAAAATAGCCCATATGCACAAGCGCCATCTTAAAAATTTATCGCAATGCATCTTGGGAAACCGAGTAGTTAAAAATTTAAGTCCAGCTGCCAAGATGGACGCATAATATAACTTACATGTAAACTATGCTAGGTTTTATATATGTGTACCGAGTTGCTTCAAAATCAGCAGGCCAGGATTGTTGCCATTGTTGCTTAGACTCGGATTTCACCCAGAATTCTTTGCGCACTGATCATGCGCATTGGGACATGCCATATGGGCTGCTTAAAGGCACAGTACACGTTTGGTAATGACTCTGAAATCTAATGGCAATAAAAACTTACTTGGTAAGAAGTACAGCAGCTTTAGGTAGTATAATGAAAGTTATTATAAAATATATCACTTTTTATTCCCCAACATTTGAATCTTAGAAGCGTTTCTGTTAGAAACGCTTCTCTGACTGTGTATTCCTATCGGAAATATTCTTCCTGAGTGGAAATATTCGCTTCGGTTTTTCGGTGATATCTAAAAAATGCGACCACCTTTTGAAGTTAAATTTTCACAGGTAAGTTTTATTGTATGTAGGCTACCTACATTTATATATGATTAGCACAATCATTAGGCTCCAATTACCAAACATGTTCACCACCTTTAAAGTTTACAATGACAGAAACCATTTCACAATACTCACTCGGTGAGGTATCCCAGTTTGTTCTCGGCCATCATGACGACTGTGAGAAGAGAAGCAATTGCTGCCCTAAAAAAAGAAAACAACCGCAAAAAGAAAACATGAAAAGGAACATCAAAGATCAGGCATGAGAATGGTTATGTTGAAAAAAACTGGAAAATATTGTTCCACTACTAATGATTCCAATCAAGCCGGGGGGGGGGGGGGTGGGGTCCAGTGGGCCGAGTTCCCCGGAGAAAATTTTGACAATTTAGGTACTGAAAAGAATAATTTTCAAGCAATTTTCAATGTAATTTTTAGAGATGGGGAGAGTTTAAACCCCCCCCCCCAAAAAAAAATAAATAAAAAATATTATAATAAATAAAATAAATTAAAAAAATAAAGAAGAAAGAATCTTACTCTATGCAGTAAAATACCGTTTTTTTCATCCAGGGTATCCTAAATTTGTATTTTTTGTAAAATGAAGCCTACACGTTGTGTACTTTTTCGTAAAAAAGCAAAATTGTCCACGCAACTGTGAACAGACCAGCGATGATGATGTTGCAATTTAGGGGGAATAACCGCTTTCCCCGGCGGATGCGCAGACACGTCAATTCTTTGTTCAAGGCGTTTGTATCTGGTTTGGTATACTATCACGTAATTTCACCAATAGAGGGCGTTATACTCTCATGCTATCGAATTGTTCTAAAACACCCTCTAGCATTCAATGTTTATTGCATTTAAGCTGCACGCAAAGTAATGAAATAACGAAGACTACAAGCCTGTAAATTGGAAACGATATGCTTGTGTGTGTGTCGCACGGGATCGTGCATTGTGTACATCGTGGTCGCTATTTGGTCAGCCTTTCGCAGCACTTTCGAGTGAATTTTTTTACGTTTATCCGCACAATCAAAATGTAAACGTGGGCTGGATGATCGGTCAGTTAACCATGTAATTGTGTAACCCCTACCCCCCCCCCAATTTTAAACCGGATTCACATTGAACTCGGCCTCCAAAAAGCGGGAAACCACCGAACGAAAGATGGCTAAAACACTTATCATTGCGTTTTTATCTTGCGTTTTTTTTCTTTGTTCAAAACATTTGCCCTCTACAGTTTTCCCCAGGAGAAGTCATTTTCGCATCGTATCATGGGAAAGTATTTGGTCGTTGCACATTGCCCGCAACACCACGGCATGTTCACTCATGGCTTGCATGCGGTCAAAGCAGCGAGAACATACAAGTTCTTTACTTCTCCGCTGTTAATTATGGCGAAAGATTATTTTTGAGGGGGTGTGAGGCTGGTTTCATGTAAGCCATTTTCAAGGTCCCAAACTGCCAATACAGCGCTGAGTTGGGAGTGTGCTCATAGCACAAACACTGAGCCCGGCTGGGCAGGGATTCCAACCAACAGGTTAAAAAACGGTGAACAATGGAAGAACTTACTTCTGCCGGACCGGCAGTTTAGAATTGCTCTCTGCATCCAGGGTTTGGAGGAGTGTTAGGAGGAAGGTCTTGTTACCAAGAACATCGGAAAACTTCATCATCGCTCTCTCAACATGCTCCTCAGGATTCTACAAAATGGAAAGAGTCAAAGGAGCAGTTATCGACAAATGTTTATTTGCTTTTTTGCTCTTACACTGATGTGTATTAAGCACTGTTACGCTCTGTACTTCCTTCCCCCCACCTTCCCCCCCCCCCCGAGTCCTGTGAAAAATACATCAGGCATATAACTGCGGTGGGATTCGAATCAACAACCTTTCCATGCAGGAGCAGATGTCTTACCACTAAACCACAGAGCTAGCCCTACATTTGAGTGATTTAATAGATGTAAATTTTGCATCAGGGAATAAGCTTATTATTTGATTCTTGCCCTTACACGATGTGTATTTTTAAAGCACTATATACGCAGTTCTTTCCAGAGTTGCTGCGAGAAAAAAAACCACAGGCAATTTTGAATCCCACTTTGGATATAAGCCTTGCACGTGGAATGGGTTTTCCTTCCTTACCTGATTGCACAGGTTTTCCCCACTTGGGGCTTTCCTCCCACATCTAAAACCCGACATTTGTTCATCTTCATCTTTTCTTCACAGGTATCTTCAAGCCTACAGGTCACAGTGCAGTATTGCGGATTCTTTGGTGATTACAAGAAAGGTACAATAGTAATTCACTACTTCACCTTTGGAGAGACCAGCTAAACTTACGTCCGGGTCAGAGGTCATGGGCATTGTTTCCAAGGCAACAAACAACATATTGGTGGCGTAGTCTCGCTGACCGACAAACGGCATTCCAAGGCCCTCCAGATCACTTGTCAAGTCTGTCATGTCGGTCTGAAGTTCAGCAAACGCTACCAAACAGAAAATTAAAAAGTTGAGATCAATCATTTGAAATTTTGATGAAAATTGAATAGACATTTCATTTTTTTTGGGGGGGGGGGCAAGTGTTAAAGCTCCTCACCTGATTACAACCCAGATTTAGAAACCTCATATAAATCTTTAACCCAATTTACCAGCAAGTTTCCGGTTCAAGGCTGGATTCAAACATGTGTCAACAGGAACAGCAAGGTATCAGCAAGTCATCTTGATTGACCTCCACTCTGACCTCAAGTCTGACCTTCAGTCTGACCCCTGCTTTGTCTCGTGCCCGATCCACAGATTAACCAGAGCATGATAACAACCTAATAAATGGCCTGAACTTAGCTTGATCCCGAGCCCAATTTTAAACCAGCTTGATCACTAGCCTGATCCAATGTTGAATCCCTTCCTTACCTCCCATCTTGATCCCCTGCCTGATCCCTAAATTAACCCCTAGCTTGACCCACAGCCTGATTCAAACATCATGAAAAGTCCCATCTCAAGCTTGATCCCTGGCCTTATCCAATGCCTGATTTCCAGCTTGCTTACCACCCTGATCCAACTGCCTGATCACCTGATCTTCCCCCAACTTGAAACCCTGCCGATCCCAGCCTTATGAACAGCCTGTCTCAAGCTCGAACGCAAGCCTGATCCCCGCTTGCTTTCCAGCCTGATCCCCTGCCTGATCCCTAGATGAACACCTAGCTTCACCTCCAGTCTGATATCCAACCTAAAAAACAGCCTTCTTTCCAGCCCATTCCCTTAGAAGAACCCCACTCACCCCTCCTCATATCCTCTCCCAGCTCTTGCTGTACCCTATCTATATCGTCAAGACATTTATCCACTTCCTTCATAGCATTCTCAGACTTCTTGTAGAGCACGAAAGCCAAAATCACTGCAACTAGTATCACAACAGCACAGACGACAGACACTATGACGATTGTCCAGGAAATTGCAGAGTATCGGAAGGGACCTATGGTGTAGGGTTTGTTTCCATGCATGATCTGAGTGTAAACAGACACCTTCTTCCACTATTAACATTTCAAGCTACAATATATGCAACACTAAAGACTGTGCAAGTCTTGTGCATATTTAAATGATGGGGATCTTTGAAGGTAGATCTATAGACTGGCTTATGACAGCGTATTGCTTATTTACAGGCTAACTTATAAAGAAAGATCCAATAAAAAGTAGCATGTGAAAGTTTAAGCTGAATATAATATAGCGTCTACTTGCTGAGAAAACAACAACAAAATGTCACCGTAATGCTCAATCCGTCCACGTTTAGCGAGCTGATAGCGGGTACCAACCGTCATCTCTGGCTGCAGCATTCGCAAACAGAGACCTGCGCTCAGAAACCCGAGAAACGATTCATGCATGAAAAATGGCTCAGATTCAAATGTTTTGGGGTGAAAATTTTTACAAGTTTTTTTCTTACCAATTCTGTAATGCTCCTTTAAACAAAAATGTGTTTATATGACTTCCGTTTGTGTGTACATGTTTGTATGTAAAAGTTTTTCTTGTACACACGTCGTCCGGCAGTAACTGGTTAAAGAGTTGTGCGCAGGAACTAAAGATTCCTTAAGATGTTTGAATATGTGCGACACTTGCATGGTGTACTGGTTAGGGGGGGGGCTGCACTTGTATGAACCTCTCTTAGAAGAAGTGGTGATTCTAAAATAGTGGGCTTTAACTCAGTCCAGTTTGAAACTCTAAAAATAAATCAAACTTAAACAATGCCAAGTTCATGATAAGGGAGAACTATAATAACAATAGTGACTTCTTACACTATGAAAATCTTCGTCTTGAAAATGGAGTGAAATCCCTTTTCTCCTTGAAATTGTTAATTTTCCCTTTTTCACCTTGTTTTCATGGAGTTCTTTTCTAACTAGCCAGAGCCTAAGTGTTTCACGTTGTTTTCACTTTGCTGTACTGCTGAAAACAGCCCAAGGCTATTTTGGGTGTCTGTATAAAGTGTGGTTTAATTCAAGGAGTATTCACCAAGTTTTCAAGGTGTCCTTGGTATGAATACAACTGGATAGATTACTGTTTAATGAGGGGAAGTCAACCTGATATGGTTTATTGGTCAGCCATTTGGGTTCACCTTGTTTCAGGTCATCAGTATACTGGTCAGCACAGTGTGGATAGACCAATGTTTACATTTGGAGTAGAACAAGATAGCATGGGTAATCACCCCCATGAGACTATGGAGTGGGGGAAAGTGGGAAAATGACATTCCAGAGAATTATCCACCAATTAAAGAGTTCTAGGCTTGGATGCAGAGCATTCCCTGAAATCAGGGTGAAATTCATTCAGGCCAGTAAATGGTCTGGAGACTCTTTTTTCAAGGTGGTTTAAGGGAACTGCAATTCCCTTAAAGCATGGTGAAAGAGAAGATACTCCTTGAATTTCAGCCAAATCCTGCACTTCACTGAGATTTCACGGTGGTTTCACAGCCAAGATTTTCATAGTGTTATATAGCTCTCAAAAATTTTAACCCCTGATCACTGGGCCATTTATTTCATTCCTTAAACCATCTCAGCTCCATGGGGAGTATACAGCCCGCGCTGCCAAATATGTAGATAGCTGATTTGCACAGTTGTTACGTTTGGTTTACCAAAATGAAGCTTGGAGGTTGGAAGATATGTCAACTAAAATTAGGAACATTGTTGGTGTACAAAGTAAGTGTTGTTACATGGAAAGTTGTGCACAAACCTTTTCTTAACTGTACTGTCATTTAAAAGCAACTAAACTTTAAAAAAGCCATTGACAATAATAATAACAACATACCTTTGAAAATCAAATTAATGCACTTGTTACCCAAAGTAAAACTTTCCGTAAAATTATTTCAAATCAGATTTAAGACTGGTTCTCAGACATGTGAGCATGGCATGCTCAAAACTTGTGTATTGTGTATAAACCACCTGGTATGACTGCTGCCACCTAGCATCTCGCAATTAAGGCTCAGGGTGCTAAAGAAAAGACTTATTACTGACCGTAACAATCGGCAAATTCACTGCTAAGTCGTTCATTTCAAGGTAATCGCCAGGCGGGGGTTGCTCTTCTGGTAATCTACAGAACAGATTAAACTCTCCTATGTTGATTTGTGTACACATTTCTTTCCCAACGTACACCTTGATCTCTTCACTCGTTATGGCAAAATTAATTCTTTCACCCTTATATTTACATCAGGTAAAGAGAGAAGGAAAAAAAAAAAAAAATTAGCTTATGGGTTTAATTCTCACCAAGATATGTGGGAAAACTATCAGGGTCCAATTTCATAGAGCAAAAAGTAGCTTAATACCAGAATAAGGTTACCAGCCAAACTACCATGTCACATGTACAATTTGTGACTGGTATCCTTTCTCAAGCAGAAAATTGTTTAAAAGCAATATTTTCTGCTTAAGCAGTCCTATAAAATTGGGCCCAGGAGAGGCTTGACGAATTGAAGCTGTAACCCCTGAGGTTAGAAGAATGAGAGGTGATCTGATTGAGGTCTTCTAAATTTTGTATGGCCTAGAAGATAATCGGACCAGAGAGCTTTTCACAATGTCACACACAATATAACCACAATGGGCCACAAATTCAAACTCTTCGAAAAACGGCTGTACAGACAAACAACAAGGTTTCTCCTTGCAAAAATCATGTTGTACTTTTTTCCACTAAAGTCATCAAGAAGTATTTGTTTGTATGGGTATAGGTAACATTTTGTTTAAAAAAATGCCTTTGTGAAATTTCAGCCCCTGGCTCATGGACTATTATAGGGACCAGGGTCTAGAAGCTTTGCTTCTTAATGGATCCCTCCGCAGTATCACATTTACGTTATTCTCATCTCAAAAATTGCATTACATATGTAACTTTTTGGAGTTTACTTTTTTTGGTTTAAAACTACAGTATGGAATAAATGAACCTGAAATCTGACATAAGAACTAAATGAACTTGCATTCAAAAACCAAAACAAAACACCACATTTAGTGTTTCCTTTGAACAACATGACCACCAAACTCACTACAAATTTTGCTATTTTGATGCGTTTATAAAAAAATTGCAATCATGAAGTTATACGTAAGAACTACAGGGCATACAGAACCATGCACCATGGCCAGAAAAGAAGCATTTTCGGCCTATTGAGACAATGGTGCTGACCCATCCTATTACCTGATCACTCATCAGTTTAAACTGCAAACATTTTCAGAGTGGACATTCGTATACAATTGACCATTGGAAATTTTGCCCATGGCAGGTCAGTGGAGTTTAATGCACATGACAGAGCAAGTGTTCCCTCGAGTTCTATTATTTAACTCTATGACTGAAATTTTTGTCTTATAAGACCCATTTATGAGACCCATTTACGTAACACCTTGTAAGGGTTTACAAGGTGCTGCGGCGCATTCAGCAGCCACTGCCAGAAACATCGGGGCAAACCCCTTCTCGAATTACACAACACACGGGACCAATGGCTTTACATCCCATCGGAAGGACAAAGTAATAATGGTTAAGTGTCTTGCTTAATGACACAAGACCGGGACTCGAACCCACACTCTGCTGATCAGACACACCAGAGCTTGAGTCCAGTGTGTTCGAACTCTCGGCCAAGGCGTGCCACGTGGTAAAGGTACTCACTTGAATTTGCAAAATGTTCCCGTCCTTCATGCCAATCCCGTCAGAGTATTTATAAATTGAGTTGTTAAATTGAAAGTAGACAGGATTCTCGACGTACTCCATGGGCGTGCACCCGTCTGTCTCACTGCTGCACCACTTTCTCAATCTTTCAACTCCATCCATGATGAAACCCGGTGGTTACATTTACTCCGTTTTCTGCGGCTCTTGCGGCCCGCCTCCTGGCAGGCGAGTCAGGCTGACTACTGTCAGGAAGTTGCACAGCTGGAGTGATGCAGCTCATTGCTGTTGCACCTATCACTGTACAATCCTGATAATGAGATAAAACAACATATTATTAGTTAGCCCTCCCACTGCATGACCATCCAACATCTTCCATAGATAAACTATGCCAGCCTGCAATATTATACCATGTGGTAAAAGCGTTTACAGCACACAGACAACCCTCCCATTATCTGGCCATTCCATATCATCCACTGTGTTTTTGAATGATAAACTATGCCAGCCACAAGATGATGGCATGTGGTGAGTACATCTACACAGTCAACCCCCCTACTGCCTGACCATTCAATAGTATCCACTGTGATCTTGAATGATAATTTATGCCATCCTGTAACATGATATCATTCATGTGGTGATTGCGTTCACATAGCACACAGTCAAATCAACACTATCTGACCAGTCAATGTCATCCACTGTGGGTTTTTAATAAGGGAATAAAAGAGTAGGTGAAGAAGTCTTTAACGGCCGTTTAAAACTGGCAGGGTCATGGCCATGAAATAAACGACCGCGCCGAAGGTGAGGTCCTTTATCGCACGGCCTTGACCCTGAAAGGTTTTACACAGCCGTTTAAGATTGAGTCGCCACTCTTTAATTGCCATTCATAAATACCTGTCCGTTAAAAGCATCCCAAAACCTTAACAATTTGAGAACCTCATACATTGTAGGTCAATAAATATAATTTTGCAAAAAATAACCATCTTTAACTGAAGGATATTAGTAGTTGTGTCACATGGCAATTCACGTAATAATTATCTAAGAATGGAACCCCACTATTTTCCCCTCCATCTCAGTTCAGTATACCTTGCCTGATACGGGCAAGATAGTACTCCCCCCCCCCATCCAATGTTCCCATACTAAACCCACTATTTTCCTCTCGTATAGAAGTGCCCCCCCCCTAAAATCCTCTACAGAATTCCTGAGACTCCAAGCACACAATGTAGTTTAATCACAATGATTCAATTGGGAGAAAAACAAACAACGAATTTTAGCATTATGTAGTTTCTTACCCCTTTGAATTCACGTCATCGACGGTAATCAGGAGTTGAGGTTTCTGAATGATGTGGAAATGAGTTCCGTTGACTTTCACCTCTCTTCCTCCTCTGAAAAAATACCAAATATTTCAATATTTCAATCAATCAGTCAACCCAAAACTTCCCAAACTGACACTAACTTTTGAAACATACTGGAGCCTGATCCATAATAATAATAATGTTCGGTTTTTATATAGAGCTTTACACACCCGAAGGGCGTCTCAAAGCGCTTCACACTTATTACCCCTGGTCACTGGGCCATTATTTTCATTCCTTAAACCATCTCAGCTCCCTGGGGAGTATACAGCCTGTGCAACAAATAATGCGCTACTAAGCTAAATCAATCACAAGAACTATCTCTGCCCTCACAGGTACCCATTTTACCCCTGGGTGGAGAGAAGCAACTATAGTTAAGTGTCTTGCTCAGGGACACAAGTGTCACGACCGGGACTCGAACCCACACTCTGCTGAACACAAACACCAGAGCTTGAGTTCGGTGTTCTTAACGCTCGGCCACCCCACCCCACAAATCTCCATCAAAGCAGGGGCCGACCGAGAGAAAACTGCAGATTTATCTCAACTTCAATTATCAGCTTTAAAGCAAGTGGGTACAAGGCCCAGTTTTATACAGCTGCTGAAGCACTAAAAAGTAGCTAAACACAACAAAATTATGCTTACCGGAATAAGGTTACCAACCAAAATACCATGTCATACATACTATTTGACTGGTCTCCTGCTCATTTTTGCTCAGCAGAAAAAAAGGTAAGTAATATTTTCTGCCGAAGCAGCTCTATGAAATTGCACCCTGGTTATATGTGCAATTGAAAGTTAGTTTAAAGTTTAAAGCTTTAAAGTTAGTGTCAGTTCGAGGAAGCTGTTTGACATCAGGTCCTTCATCAACAATATCTAGTCACCACTACTCAAGCCAACCCTTCCAGCTCATCACAACACTGCCCCCCATCTAGCACACACACACATCTAGCTAGCAGTCAACTCCAATGCATCACCGGTCTACAACAGCTCGGTACTTCCCGCCAAATTGTGCATCCCTCCAGCTCTACTTGAGCTGCATCATCACCAGCAGTCCAGCATTCTCCTGAAGATGAGCAGAGTCTGCTGTTTGAAACGTCGAGACCACACTGTCTCTTTTCAGAGCCAACACTCCTCCCAAAGGAGATTTACACATGGTTGTACCCGCATGCTTACTAGTTATAGTTACTTCTTATTTTCCATGCCGTGCAAAGCTTCAAACATCATTACTTCAAAAACTGTTTAGAAACTTGGAAATACCATATAAACAGTGAAATCTGAATAGAATACTGTTACTAACAGCTCCAGAACAATGTTCCCCTCTTTCTCAAGAAATGGGGTATCTGCAAACATATAGCCCTGGACGATATCGTAAATTTTGACTGGCGATATATCGTTGGGTAAACATTGCCGATATGTTGATATATCGTGACAAAAATTGGAAAAAGGGTTTTACCACATGCAGGGGGAGGACATGGGCAATAAAATAAAGACATGACTGTATGGAAAAAACCGCTCAGATAAAATCACTAAATTTAATATCCATATTCCATGAAAACAGAACGGCTTACATTTTTGTGTGCTTTTTATCCTGGTTCGGATGCAAATAATTCATGGTTCCAACCTCAACGATTGAATGTTGCGATCTCAACAAGATTGTGCATCAATGTTTATTCTGACCTCCATGTTACGTAAAAACGTTTGCCCAACGTTTCCTGACCACGAGGTGATTTCTCAGCAAGGGAATTTCCCTTGCCTTTCGTTCCCAAGGCTACCTGCCCTTCCTTCACCCCCTAACTATAAAGTTTACCACATTAGGGGCAGGCACATCTGCGAGATCGAGGTGATAAATACTATGGGATGGTAGCACTGTGAGAAGCATTAGTCATTATTATTCACACCAATAGAGTGCATTTCAGCCAATCGGAAAGCCGCCAGTCAGAAATCAGCCCATCAGCCTGTGCCAATCACATTCGTGCTGCTTCGGCGATACCATGAAGAAAGACAACCATGGCTAGAAGGGAAGACGAACATATGGGGTCCAAAGTTTCCTATTTATTACGAATGTCCGAATATAATCAATTAGGTATGACCTAATGGCATATACATAACAAAAACATCGTTTACAATTATTGAACAACTGGTCACCGTCCAAAAGAGTGCATGGTCTACGCAAGTTGGACATCCTTTGAATGGAAAAAGCATAACTTTAAGCTTTCTATAAAACATTATTGGCTATTTTATTTCATATCGTGAACATCGCGATATTTCAATGTTTGAAAAAACCATCATCGATATTGACGATATTGTTTCAATATTGTATCGCGACGATGATATCGAGATATCGTCCACCACTACAAACATATTATTTAAAATCACTGATAATGAAATTAAATGGATTCTGTAAGAAATTGAACTCTTTTTCATTTTCTACCAGGCCATATTTCTAATGAAATTGCTTTTGTATTAATCTTCATGTAATTTTGTTCCCAGCTGCCGGTCTGTATTTTGTAGCAGACGTTTCTTGTCTATAAATGTTTTTTTTAGTTTGGTTTGTTTTTGTAAATTCTGTTTTTGTAAATTTGTGATGAAATATAGTATTTGTTTTAAAAAAGTGAAAAAAGAAGGTCGATCGATCCATCCATCTGCAATAAAACAAAGTGTTGACAATTCTGTTTCCGTATGTTTACCCGTAGATTTGCAAAACGTCTCTAATATAAACTAGGTTAGACTTACGCCAACACACTCTTTGTAGGCGACACCTTCCCCACTGTGGGATCAGCCTCGTACTTGTACATCACCGAGGTGTTCCTCACTGAGCCATCAAAGAGGACCTCAAAAGGTTGCTCCCCGGTACCTTCAGATGTTAGGCACGTCATATTATTGTCGCTAACTCGATCCCTGATTAAAAAACAAATACAATACAGAATTTTAATAGAAAATTGAGGTTTTTAAATTTGCACTGATTGTTTATTTATTTTTTTCATATTTCAATTAATAATTCACCAGGGAAACCGACCGGGTAAATTTTTAATAAATTGGGGTTGAACAATTTTGTTTTTACTAGAGCAGGATTTGAACCAAAGACCTCATTATTTACTTGCAGGCGCTCTACCAACTGAGCCCTGTGTTGACAGTCTCCCTATTTTGTCAATATCTTTGTTCAGGGTGCCAGTCAGATATTGACAAAATAGGGAGATTGCCAACAATGGAGGTCTTTGGTTCAAATCCCGCTCTAGTCAATTTTCCTTCGCTCAACCCCAATTTTGGTTTCTTTTTCTTTCAGTCATATATTCTATTCATAGGTCTTATAAATCCATTTTAAATAACTTGGAGTTGAACAAAGACAAATTTACTAAAACAGGACTTGAACCTGCAACCTCCAGAATAACGTGCCGGTGCTCTACCAACTGAGCTATCTAGCACTAATGCTGGCGGTCTCCCCATTTTCAAAATATATTTGTTTGGGGGTGCAAGTCAGAAGCCATACAACCTGTACGTCTATTTCATCATTCTAGTTCTAATTTACATTCATAAATTCTCCAGATAGTTCAGGCAGTCCTATTGGTTTAAGGGTGGTCACATGGCAATGTCTCCCTGGTAGTAAACTGCTGATAAAGACATAGTTGGAGCTGTTTAAGACTGGTTGACTCATAGTCATATGGGTGTTGGTGTAAGCTTACGTGGGCGCTAACAATGCATATTCATAAGGCAATCAAAACATACTGCAGTACTTACTGTACAAGTCTATTACTTCTTGAGCATCGTACAACTATTGAGGGCATTTATGAATGGAATAAAAGAGAAGTGACTCGGTCTTCAACGGTCGTTTAAGACCTTCGGCTTGGTCCCTCATCGCACGGTAACTACCCTACCGGTCTTAAGCAGGCATTTAACCCTTACAGTGCCAGCCTTGTTTTAGTAATTCTGTATCCACAGGCCGGCCATTTAAATAAAAATAAAAAATAAAAATTTATGTCGAGTAGTAGAACGTAACGGAACGTTGGCGGACTGTGGATGGAGAATCAGTATGACGTTTTAGAACATTGGCGGCGCTCGAAGGGTTCCGTGCCAGTCGTGTTTTGGCATTTCTTTATCCAGAGGGCAGATTATATTTTTGGGGGGTCGAGTAGTAGAACGTATGGGAACATTGGCGGCCTGTGGATGGATACTTAGTTTGACGTTTCAGAACGTTGGCGGCACTGGAAGGGTTAAGGCCTTAACAAAAAGTCTGTCCAGAGCCAATATGGCTTATCAGGGTGGTGTTTATATCCGTTTCATTGGCTAAGTTGGAATTCTCTATTCCCCTTACAGGATACCAGTCATCGCAGGTTATAACCCAGCTCTTGCTGGTACCCATTTGTACTCCTGGGTGGAGAGAAGCAATTATGATAAAGTGCCTGGCTCATGGACACAAGTACAGGCCAGTATTCGAACCCACATTCTGTAAGTTGCAGAACTTGAGTCCATCGCCCTAGACCACAACACCCCATTTAAGGCCAATTGTCACCACTCTTTTATTCTTTTAATTAAACAACTGGAAAATAATGCAGGGGATTGTGTTTTACAACTCGATGGAACATCACTATGAAAATCTTTGCTGTGAAACCACCATGAAATCTCAGTGAACACAGGATTTGGCTGAGTTAAAGGAATTATTTCTCTTTCACCATGCTTTAAGGGAATTGCAATTCCCTTCACAGTAATCTATCCAGCTGTGTCCATGCCAAGGACACCTTGAAAACTGGGTGAATACTCCTTGAGATTAAACCACACTACACATCACAGACACCCAAGATAGCCTTGGGCTGTTTTCAGCAGTACAGCACAGTGAAAACAATGTGAAGCACTTAGACTCTGGCTAGTTAGAACAGAACTCAGTGAAAACAAGGTGAGAAAGGGGGAATTTACAAATTTCAATGAGAAAAGTGTATTTTGACTCTATTTTCAAGACAAAGATTTTCAAAGTGTATGGTAACCATCAGCCATTGTGAATGTTGTACCACAAAAACATTCCAAGTAACCCAAACTTGCGTAGTAAAACACACCTTTTCCTTGTTTATCTACAATGGTAAATGGTTTACCTTTCAATCACACATAGTGACCGCCTATTCTTGCCTCAATGACTCTACCAGCATCAAGGGATTCACCCATGATTATCACCAGGGTACCGCCAGACTCTGGACCAATCGTTGGTGTGACTTCACCTATCACTGGGTCCTGCATAATAAAAATGTAACATAGATTGGTAATTATCAAACTGTTCTTTTTATATACTCACAATAGCCCATTTGCATGTCCCAATGCGCATGATCGGCGCTCAAAGCATTCTGGGTGAAATCGGAGTCAAAGCAACACAGGCAACCATCACGGTGTGCTGATTTTGAAGCAATGCGGTATACAACTATAAAATGTGGCATAGGTATATGTAAACAACAGCATGGCGTCCATTTTGGCAGCTTGGTGTTTTGGTTTTTTTACTGTGCTCAGTTTCCCAAGATGCATTGCAGTAAATTTTTAAGATGGTGCTTGTTCATTTGGGCTATTCCATTTTGGGTACAAGCATGGAAGTAGGAATATAAGGAGACCCACCAAAAGGCTGATCAAAGGTTTAAAGTCCTATTGCCCTGCCGTTATGTAACTGGCAATTTAAAAAAAAAAAACAATGGTCAGAAGGCAAAAGTTATGTATTATAAAATAACCAACAAAACCCAGATATAAAGCTGTATGCTCTGTGGAACTGCTTGCAACTGTGCAGACAATGATTCTGCAGATCAAAAATGTGGGAAAACTTCAGATGTAAACAAATTTTAAAAACTGTATAACTGTTTTGCTCCATGGAGTTCTACATCCGTATTACACACATTATGAAAAAACAAGACACTTTTACATTTTGACTCGATTTTATACAGTTGTGTCAGGGGCCTTTTGAATGTATTGCTAGAAAAACAGACAATTTCATTAGATTTGTGCAAGTTTAGCAGAACTCTACATTCCAGTAATGAATGGTTTCAGTGTGGAAAGCCACCTCATGGCATCGGACTCCAAACACAAAGACCTTAAATCAGCAGTGAATCGGCTGATGGTTCACTTGGATTTGTTTAAACCATGTAACCTTTCTTTACAAGAAGAGTGACCTTGCGCATTCCAAGGCCAATCTGGCAGGCAAGAGACTACATTGGTCATATAGGAAATTTTACATTTTGAGTCATAATTTCCACATAAGTGATAAGTTATAAAAGTAACTCAAATAGTGCAATCTCTGTAAAGTATAAGATTGAATGCTTTCTTCCACTGAGCCGTGTACAAATCCTGCCTGCAAGAAGTCCAGCAACCTCAGCAAGTTCACCTGAATGGCCTTGTGTGTTCCCAAGGGTACAAAAAGGAAATTTCTCCTAACACTCTTCACTGACATTATAATTAATCAGATTCTTCAACAGGAAGAAATGTAAAAACTACCTTATATGTGAATTTAGGATCTCCTGTTCCAGTCTGCAAGCTACCATCTAAACCAGTAATATTCACCATCAGAGCCAATGGTTCAGACTTGGCATGCTTCACTGTTCTACAAGTCACACTATTAATAAAAAAAAACATTCAAAGATTCAGTACAACCATTAGAAACAATCTAGTAAGGTTTGTGGTATTAACATGATATACATAATTCTCTCTTATGAGGGAGTTGTGGTGGAGAGTGCGTAAAGCACTCGCCTCTCACCACTGTGGCCCTTGTTCGATTCCCAGTTAGGACCATATGAATGTAGAGTTGTGAATTGGTTCTCTCCTGTGCCAAAAGCGTTTTTCTCCAGGCCTTCCGGTTTTCCTCCCTCTGGAAAAAAACAAACTGGCTGTGCTCCGTGATCATATATGGGTTGATGTTGCTGGCTGCCAAAGGCGCCCTTGCATGCAATTCAGCTTCTTAGCTGCAAGTAACGATGATTAGACTCCCTAATTAGTATATGCTCTGATTGTCTTCAGGAAAAAAACTTTCAGAAAGACTTCAGCTTTCTCCTGGAGACAACCACACTTTCACTGATCAAAAACTTTGAGTTGTTTCACCACTGGTTCATTTCAGAACAACTACAACTTGCAAGAGAGAGATTAACGTACATGGTGATACTACAAACCTTACCAGATTGTATTCCTACCATACAAAGTTTTAATTTCTACTAGAAATTTTCTATTAGAAACAACAATTTCAAACCTTTTGTCTTAATTTTCTCAAAAGTCAAGAACAAAAGTTTAACCATACTATCGTCTTCTGATAAAATCAAGGCCATTTTTCATAAAGCCACACATTTACAAAAACTCTGCTTAGCATAGAAATATCTATCTTAGCAGAACTAGGTTAGGTCACAAGCCAAAACGATTTCACATTACAATTAACATTATTGGGACTGGTGCCCTGCTGTTTTTTTGATAAAAAAACAATTTCCTTAAAGGTAGGGTCATAGATTGGTTAAATACTCCAAAATGTAATAACAATAAAAACTTACTTGCAGCTACTGATAGTATACACTATTTTGAAACAGGATTCCTTTCTATAAAGTAGAATGGATTGCAATTTTTTTTTACCCACCATCATTTGAATCTGAACCAGTTGTTCATGCACGAATCGTTTCTCAGATTTCTGAGGGTTGGTGTACCTTCCTGAGTGCTGCGGACAGAGATGCGGTTGGTACCTGCTATCACCTTGCTAAATGTGGATGGATTTGACACTTGTGTGAAAATACCATGACAGTTTTTGCTGTTTTCTCTGCAAGTAAATACTGTATTCAGCTGAAACTTTCACATGTGACTTTTATTTTATCTTTCTGTACACTTTTTCCTGTGAATCAACATAAGGTTGACAAAAACAAATATATGACCTTACCTTTAGCAACATTTTGTGCTAAACTGTTTTAGAAAAATGAAGTTGGGACAGTGGTTAAAGCAGAAATCCCTTACCTGGCTCCAGTTTGATAATCCTCTTCAAAGTCTCTCTGGTTGCATACAAGACCTCCGACAGTGATCATTTTGACATGATCGAATTGAAGCCCAAGATCCGTCCCGATGATGGTAAGTTTTGTGTTGCCTTCGACAGGGCCAGACAAAGGGATTATCTGAAGCAAAGATTTGAACAAAATAACTTGCTGGAAAGGTTCATGACTAGTTTATAAAACCTTGAAAACCTTCTTTATCATCATCATCATCATCATCATCATCATCATCATCATCATCATCATCATCATCATCATCGTCATCATGCTTTAGTTCTTCCACCTCTGGTCCATGTAGCCATGCCCATGTGTGCTGTTATGTCATCTCTCCATCTTCTCTTTTGCCGTCTTCTCTTTCTCTTGCCTGTTCTAGGCTGCCATTCTGTCATTCGTCTAGTCCACCTGTTGTCTTGGGCCCTTGACGCATGGCCTGCTCCTTTGATCTCCTTTATCTTTCTAATGATGTCCTTGACTTTTGTTTTCTCTGGATTTTGTTATGTTTAGCTTTACCCTGTATTGTTAAGTGTACCACTTTTCTCTCCATGGCTCTCTGTTTTGTTCTCAATTTGTTGTTCAACTCGAAGTGACTTTGCAATGGTGTTGTCAGTCAATATGACTTTGAACATGCCAAAACCTTGTACTAAGATATATTTGTTTTGCAATTTATACGGTTTGAAAGATAACTTATAAGTAGAATATAATGATTTATATAAATATCCTTGAAATTGTGTAGTTTTTGTGTAATTTCATGACAGAACACTGTCCACTATTTTGTCGAACCCACTTGTGGCGGACTGTATGTTCCGCTGGTTGTATTTCAAGAGGCAAATTCTTCCTTTAACCCTTTGGCCCCTAAATTATTTATGTGCATTGACCTGCTGGCCCTGAATTATTCATATATATTAGCATATTTTAGCATATCTTGAGACTTCAACTTTACATTACTCATTAGTGTATTTTATGTGTGTACACATGTTTGTGTTGTTGAATAAACGTTACTAACATATGTATACATCAATATGGTCAATAAATCAATTGAAACAAATATTGTTTGGTTCGCGTATCCATGGAAACGGAACAATTAGTTGTTGTTGTCCATTGTCGATGAACCTGAGTGCAAGCTTGAATCAGATTCAGAATCATCCTCCATGTCCTTGGTGTCATGCTCATCAAAAACATCATCATCACTTTCGCTTTCAAACTCACTTGATCTCCCGGAGTCTGAACCATCTACATATTCATCGTTGTTGTCGAAAAAATTACTCTAAAAACTTTTGACAGGTTGGTAAATGACAGCCGCCTCTAAAACAACAACTTACAATGTCTAAAACCATGTGTCGTCATCTTTTCATATTGTACCGAACCTCATCTGGTCATAAAAAATTTTAAAAAGTAAAATTACAATTTTTTTTAAAACAAACATTTTGGATTTTTTGTCTTTATTAAGAATTTTTTTTCAAAAAAATCGGTGAATTTCTTCCTTTTTTATTTTTTGCAAGATATAAAACACTGATTATGTGCGTGTGTTTGTATTTGTGTTCATGTAGAGTCACTTTATTATACTTTACTGAACCTCATCAAGTCAAAACAACATTTAAAGTAAAAATAAAAATACACAAAGGCCTTATTTTGAAGAAAAAAAAATCACAAAACATTTACAAACTTTGTCTCCTTTATTTTGAATTTTTTTCCAAAAACAAATTGATAAATTTTTTAATTTTTTTTTCTGAAAAAAATGATGATTATTCTATGTATATACATGTAAGACTGCAGTGAATACACTGTCTGTACGTCCGCAAGACGGACATCAAGACAGTTCAACATAAGGTCTTTCAAAAGTCGGATTATCTACTTTTTGGAGTATTTGCTGTTTATGGGCAAGTCGGTTTTTTGACTTTTCGGGGTCAAAGGGTTCAAAAAACCACTATTCACTAATTACAAAACACGCCAGGGATAAGAAGCAATTCCAAAAAGCAAAATTTTGAATGTTCAAAATTTGAAGGCAATGTGTTCCCCTTTAAGTACAGCTGGAGGGATGCAATTTTGGTGGAAGGGGTGTTTAGCGAGGGAAGTGGCGTTGCCTGCTGGCTGGCGGTGTGGGCGTTGATACGTGTCAGTGCTTGTAGGCTTGGGTACGCTAGGAGTTAGCCCTAGGACTCTTCCTCTGTGCTGTACACAGATACAGAGTCCTAAATATTTGGGAACTGTTTCTGGAGCAAAAAATTTTCAAAGCTTCATAACTCAAATCTTACCAGCAAGAAGCCACTAATTTCACCAGATTGACATTCCATGGCAGCATAGATTTTTCTGCGGTGGGTTTTGATCGTCATATATTCCTCACAAATCCGTCATTTTTGTGAAATAATTAGCGGCTTTTTGCAGGTAAGATTTGACTAATGAAGCTTTGAAAATTTTCCGCCCCAGAAATGGACCGTAATTTCCAGGACGTCACTGTAGTATAATAGGAAAGTAAAAAGGCTGCCAGGGCTAGCTAGGGTTGAGAAGTTGATGCTGTTGATAAGGAAACCATACATTATACAGTATCTGTTTCCTTGTTAACCAGCACCGCATCTTCACTCAAGTGTAACTTTTCACAGAAGGATAAACATACAAAATGAACATCACTTACAGTGTTGTAAATTAAATTTCCTTTCATTTGATACCAAACACGACATACTCTGAGCAAAATTTGGGTCGAAGACCCCCCCGTTTCAATGACCCCCCGAACAAAATTTTCCCCACCCCTATCAGTCCTTACTTTTTTGGGGTCATTAGTGACACCCATACCTACCATTATCAGTTGAAATTGGCTTCTATCTCATTTTTTCCCAGATTGGCTATAAATATGGCTAATTTGGGGTTACTATGTTGTCATATACATGTATGTCATGATACCTTGTCTTTTAACTTCACCTACCTGTAGTATGACTGGGGCAGGGCAGTTCAGTCCGTTTTGAAGAGTAACCATGGAGTTAGTCGTCAAACACACTGCACTGTCGATGACGGCACAGGTCCCATCACACCAAACACATCCAAGCTCTCCCCGGGTGGTTACCTCAGATATACAGCGGCTACAGTCTGGACGAAGAGACTCACATTTGTAGAGTGTTACTATAAAAACAAAATCAATCAGTATATTAGCAAACAGTTGCAAACAATAGCCGGAGTGCGCTCTCCAAATCACGTGACCGATAGTGGGTATCAAACATCAACAAACAAGGTTTCCTCCATAAGAAAGTGCCGCTGTTGTAAAGTACATCAAGATTGTTGCATTTGTTTATTCAATTGAGGCTCTTCTTTCTCGAAATCTGTGAAGAATATTCCAGAGTTTGTACGAAAGACCGTTTATTAATACCGGAGTGGCTAACTAAAACCAGTAAGGACAGTTCCAGCTGGTTCTGGAAATTCTACATGGAACTTTATGTTCACGATGTGTTGCTCGGACGGACAACCGCAATCACAAACTTTTGAACAAAAGAATGTCATAATTTTGAAGCTGAAATAACATCCAAAAGAAAAGGCTTTCCAAAACCTTGGTTCTGTTTAAAATTTTGCAAGGCTAAACGCTCTTTACTTTTATTAAAGTAATTTACATCACAACAATATAGATCGGGTGGCTACATCATTGTGTTATGAAACAGTGATGTGATATAAATCAATGTCACAACATACAACTTTAATAAATGGACTAATAGTAACTGTTATTGTTGTTTTTTCAAAAATAAAGCCGTCTGCCACAGCATAGTCTTTGCACGTCTTTGCCATCAGCTGAGATGACGTAGTATCATGTGATGACATGTAAACATTGGTCGCTCAACTGGTCTATTATTATTTCAAATAATTGAAGTATTTAAAAATGATTGGATGTTATTTTCCAATGAATTTTGCTTTTCCTTTTGATTTCTGCAAGATAAAGTTCAGCCAAAAAATGCACTCAATAAGTATGTGGTTGGGTTTGCATGTTATTTTTTATCATGATTAAAGTCAAGCTAGAATTATTGGTTGCATTTAGTAGGTTTTGAACTCTGACCTTTGAACCCATGTCTATCATCCAGCAGATGTACTTGATCATTTGTATCGGTCCACTCCACCGTCAAGCTGACATTCAACTCTTGCAGATCTGCTTGGTATGTGTACTACAAAATTGAAAATTAAAAACAACCAAAAAAGCTTAAGTGAACAAATGGTACAGGCTCAATACCATATGCACAAGCACCATCCTTAAAAGTATACCGCAATGCATCTTGGGAAACCAAGTACAGATAAAAACACAAAACCAAGTTGCCAAGATGGACCCCATTCTGTAGTTCACATGTAACTGTGCCAGGTTTTAAGTGTTGTGTACCGCATTGCTTCAAAATCAACAGGCAATGACGGTTTCCGGTGTTGCTTAGACTTGGATTTCACCCAGATCATGTCCATTGGGACAGGCATATGGACTTCAGCTGCCATCTGACAGCATGTCAAGCTGGAATGATGAAAGAAATACAGTCTGGTCCCTTTAAATGAAATGAGAATAAAGTCGTTTCTGAATTGGGCCTCGGTTCTGAGGGCATACCGTAATTTTCGGACTATAAGCCGCTCGGAAAACAAGCACCAGCACTTGAAAATCTCAGCGTTTTTTTTTTAATTTTTTAAAAAATATGTTTAAGCTGCACGGAATTTAAGCCACAACAGAGAGTTTACAGAGAGTTCCCAATTTTCATATCACACACAGAAGACAGGGTTTGAAACAGGGGCCGAGTCAAAACCCTTTCCTTTGTAGTCCGCTGGGCTACAAGTGGTACAGCTTTAATTATAGTTTGGAAATGTACAGAACTTTTGCCATCTGACAACATGTCAAGCTGGAATGATCAAATAAATAGTCTAGTCCCTTTGTATAAACTGAGAATAAGGCTGTGCCAGAATAGCAGCCTCGGCTGTGGCTATTGCCTGATTGCCGAAAAGGCCTACTCTTCAATGGTGTCACTAAGGCAACAGCCATAGCCAGATTTAAAGTTGTTTGAATCAGATACGCCCTTTGAACTTTTATTATCAATGTGTATACAGGAAAGCCCACCAACATGACCACACCATGATAAGGTTTATCTTTTCTGTGCATGCTTATTGCTAGATTCATAACTGCTTCAATGAGCAAGCATGGCAGGGAGCCAATCTACACGTTAGCAAGGAAATACTTTGTGCCAGGCAAGTTGGACTAGAGTTGCACATTGGCTCAACGGCTCGATACGGTGATCAACATTTCGGAAAATCTGCGGCCACATTGTGGAGTTCCCTCCCTTTAGAACTCAGGGAAGTTACTCAACAAGTTAAAGCCCAATATCTTTCATGGGCGGGGGGGGGGGGGGGGATCACTGTTTTGTTTCTCCTGTGGGATTGGGCAGGGTGGTCTCATTGTTTTCTTTCTGTTGTTTCACTTTCTGCTGTATTCTTTCGATTGAATGTGGGTTTTCTGTGCAATTTGAATTTTTAATTACATCTTTTTTATTCTTGGCATTTTTAATGTGATTTTTATCGCACAAATTTCCTGTTTATATTTGAAATAGTTCCTGCAGTGGTTTTTAAAGGCACTTTTTCACTCTTTCCTTATTAATTTGTGTGAAGCGCCTTAGAGTGAGTTTTTCATGAGTTTTGGCTTATAGAAATACTGTATTATCATTATTAATAATATTATCATATTAAATGCTTGCAAGTGTAATTACATTAACCCCTTTTTCCGTACAGTTGTTACCATAATGCCCAGTCATGTCTGTTTTTACTGAACACAAACATTATAATTATTGTCTTAAAAAGTTCTTGGTGATATGTGAACCTGGGAAATGTATGAGTACTTGCACTTCCAGGACTTGATCTTTACCATGATATTTATGCTTGAGGAAAACTAGGTCTAATTTTGTGGGTGATTGTCACTATGGACATCAAACAATTTTGGATTTTGAGAAACAAATTGCACTTGAAGGGTATCACACACAGTGACATTTTACACCGTTTTAACACGAGGTTAGAAACTCTGAATTCCCCCCCCATATTCATAGGAACTCTATCTATTGGAAAGCGAGTGGATCACAAAATTGATTTTGACCTAGGAGCCCCTCTTTAAGATAAGTCTTGGAGCTTTATGAATTGAGCCCATGGAAGAGCCACATTATGTGACCCTTGGACCGACAGCATATCTCATAAAAACCCTCACTACCCATGGGCTCATCACAAGCACTTTGCCCACATTGGGTAAGAACCCCCTTGTCTGTATTTGCCTAAAAGCAGTTGCCCTTAGTGGGAGGGGGTGGACGTGCCCTGTTCCCAATTCATGCATGTCAGATTTGAACAAGTAAACGCAACTAGCACTTACCGAATTATCTTCACAGGTCAGAGTGTCATTCTCTCGCGTGGCAGTAGCTGTCTGTTTTTCTCCCTTCATGTTTAGACTACACTGATAACTCTTTATCTATTTGTGAAATAATAATAAATCAATTTTATAAGTTGTCTTATCTATCGGCGTGTTCCTCAATTTACATCAAGTATACAGAGTAATGTTTGAATTGTGAGACCCATTTGTATAGCAGTAAAAAAAAACGCAAGAAAATATTTGCATGAGCCACCTTCTCTTTACAAGAAGTGTGCTGGATGCATTCTTTTACATGCATTATGCAACACAAAGGACATGGACGTCCCATCTGAAGGACGAAGCAATTAGGGTCAAGTGTCATGCGCAAAGGTCCAAGTGCCTTAACGGAGACCAAAATCCACACTCTGACAACACCAGAACTTGAGTCTGGTGCACCACTACAATAGACCTTTCTTTTGCATTGTTACAGCCACAACACTCCACAAAAAAGGTTTTACCCTATCACCGATGTGTGATAAGCATGTTATACTAAGTGCTTTGAGTTGTGCAGAACAAAAAAATCCACATGCATACGAATCAAGTGGGATTTGAACCCACGACCCCCCGCATTCTAGAACCGATGTCTCTGGACATGCCCCGTTTTCTACGTTGAAAGCTCGCCCACTGACGAGAGGCCAGTTCTGATCCCTGATGCAACTATTACATCTTTTAAGAAAAATCTAATCGCACTACCAACTAAAAGGGTTAAAAACCAGTCTTGACACTTAATTGTGTCCTAAAGCAAAACACTTAAAAGGAACATTACAGAGTTGGTAATTGTAAAATATACTTTTGATCACAGATTTACCTAAAACTTACACGGTCTAATGATGATGATAGTAGAAAACATCCCTTGAAATATCTCTGTCTTAAATGCCATATTTGATGAGAAATGAATAAACTAATTTTCCGATTGGAGTTTATCGCTCAGTGAGCGTTTTATTCGTTTGTTGAACCTATATGATTTCATGCAAATGTGTAATCGGTTTTTCACTATTTTCTCATGACCCAGATGGCCGATCGATCTCAAACTTCTACAGGTTTGTCAGTTTATGTATATGGTGGATTACATAAAGTGCTTACACTGCCAGCAACTGTTTTGTTAGCAAAAACCAATTCTGTAATGTTCCTTCAACCATTATTGCTCCGTCCTTTTGATTGGACGAAAAGTCATAGTGTGTTGTGTCATGCATGTGGAAGAACCCAGCACACTTACTGTTAAGAGAAGGGGTTTGCCCTGGTGTTTCTGGCAGAGGCTGATGAATGCACTGCACCGCCTTGTAAACCCTTATAAGGTGCTATGTAAATTGGTCTCATGGTTCAAAAGTTTCATTAAACCTGTCCTAAAATGCTTCTGTTTGTCCAAGCTCCCGGAGTACCTTATTGGTAGATGCATAAGACTTACAGAGTTACAAATGGTTGTAGAAAAACAAAAATCTGAAAAATCCAACGCAAGGCCACCAGTTATCAAAATGCATGTCCGGAAATTTGGGCTTAATGGTTGGACTTCAGAAAATTTGACCAAGGTGGTGTAAACCCCACTAGCGATAGCTGGCCACGTATTTTATCATAATAGGCTCACAATAATTTGAAATTAATTGACTATTAACTGATCTTCCGAAGCAGTAATCCATGCCTCTCACATGTTTCGTCCCAACTTTAGAGTAGTCCTAACTATAGTTGAGATTGATCCCAACTTCAGTGTTACAGTTGGGCCGGCCCAACTAAAGCTGGGTTTAAAAGAGATCTGTCCCCAAAACAGGGAACCAGTGACTGTTTTACATTGCATTGGACGGTCGCAACACTAGACCGCTGGTGGTTAGGTGCTGAGGGAGAAACAATTGATTCTTCTCAAGTCTTTCCCATGTTTTGCCATGAGAATTACTGTGTATCACGTATGAGCCCTGTTGTAAGCTAAGAGAAACTTGGAAGGATTGATAATTATTTTGGTTATCTACAGCACTATCACTATCAGGCAATACCAGCTACAGTTTGGCCGTCCCATCTATAGTTGGGACGATCCTAAAGTTGTCTGACTACACTATCAGGCAAACCCAGCTATAGTTGGGCCATCCCAACTGTAACACTCAAGTTGGGACTAGTCCCAACACTAGTCCTACCTATAGTTGGGATGATTCTTAAGTTGACTGATTACACTATCAAACAATCCCAGCTATAGTTGGGCCGTCCCAACTGTGAACAATAAAGTTGGACCGTCCCATCTATAGTTGGGACAATTCTAAAGTTGACTGATTATACTATCAAACAATCCCAGCTATAGTTGGGCCGTCCCAACTGTGAACAATAAAGTTGGACCGTCCCATCTATAGTTGGGACAATTCTAAAGTTGACTGATTATACTATCAGGCAATCCCAGCTATAGTTGGGCCGTCCCAACTGTGAACGATCAAGTTGGACCCGTCCCATCTATAGTTGGGACGATTCTAAAGTTGGGACAGAACACATTCATATTCTTCTTTTTACATGAAAAGATTTTTATCTTCACCTGTTAGAGCTAAGTGTGTTACAGTAAACCTCTTCAAGTCACATACCTGCTGAGGATTTGGAAGATTATCAGTCTTGAAGATAATCCTTCTGTCTACTCCAGTAGAGACCAAAGTTTCACCTTCTTGATCTTGTAGTTGAGGGCATGAATCGGGTCCTTGCATGCTGGAACCCTTATTCTTCAACAATATTTCAAAGGAATTAGTGTTATACTTTTTTAAATTCTCTTGTCCCTGATAAGGGGTTAAGTTTACTTTACTTCTCAAATTACATCATCAAAGAGGGGCTCTAGGATCAACTTATTAGTTATGTGATGTACTCATTTTCTTAACCCATATTGGGCATCGGGGCGGAGGGGGGATGTAACATCACCAATGCTGAAAATAACCTCATTAGACGAAAGGTTCGAAGCTCCGTCTAAAAAAAACGATACAATTGTGCAACAGTATTTAGTACACAAACCCTGTGTGTGTATTGCACTGCACATTTGAACACGGTTGTTGAGCATCCCGAGGACAGCAAATGAGACTGCCTGGATGAGTCCATTTTTTTTAAGGGTGGTAATATCCTCAAATGTTGTTAGTACACTAAATGGTGCATATAACCATATGGCTTACTCGTTGAGCCAGGCACCCGACTAACAAAAACCGTTGTCACAAATTTGAGCAAAACTATTTGACTTTCGCCGTTTACATAAATGTGGACAATAAAACAGTCGTGTTGAACTGACGGATTTCCTTCAAATGACAATTAAATAAAGATGAGACTTTTGGTGATCTTTTCAAGGAATAAAAAAAAACTGTTAAAATAGCATTTTTACAAAGTACAGAATCGATTTGTGCGGAAATTATAGGGGCTTCACTGAAGGTGCTACTATTCGGTAAGTACATTTGAACATTCTAAGTATGATAGAACGAAGCAAATACATATTCATTTCTGGAATTGCTCTTCCAATACTGAACTAATGTACATGCCGGGTATACAACAATGGCTTGAATAACGTCTGTGAAAACCAAAAAGCATTACAAAGTCTGACTTTAAGAGTGATATTTCTTTTAACACAATTTTGAACACCCCTTTTTTAAGAGTGGAAGAGGCATACAGACCATTGTCCTGTTCGGTTCTCAGCCGGCCCCCCCCCCCCTCCTGTTGGGCATGGTATACCTACCAAGACCGGAATTAAACATAGTCTGATACCTTTCGGTCGATTGAGAATCAGTATTTATTAACGCTAGTTCAAGCAGGGAAAAATGACAACCATGGGTGAGAACTAGAGACATACCATGCCCGAAATGTGGCAGAGGGTATCCCTCCCCTCCTCAATGTTCCCATACTTTAACACACTAGTTTCCTCTTGTACAGAAGTAGCCCCCCAAAATCCTATGAAGAATTCCTAACACTCCAAGCACACAATGAAGACACAATCTACAAATGTTACAGTGTTTTTTACGAGGTGTAATGCACTTACATTCAGTCCTGTCACGATCACTTCGTCTTGTCCAGAGCAAGAGGTGCTCTCATGGGTGCATCTATTCTCAAAGACACACCAGTCACAGGCCCAGGGACTACCAACACACGACACACAACTACAGAAATCAAATAGTTTGTATAACTTAAGATGAATTGTAATAACAGGGTTACTCACATTACATGGTTATTTATGTTACAGGGTTACTCATCAATTTAAGGGTTACTCACTCTACAGGGTTACTCACTTCATAGGGTTACTCACATTAGAGGTTTAAGTAAGTTATAGTGTTACTCGCGTTACAGGGTTATTTGTTTTACAGAAGTACTTGCATTACAGGGTTACTCACATTAGAGGGTTACTCCATTAGACAAAAATACTCATGTTAAATGGTTACTTGAGATACATTCAACCCAGGAAACAGAAATCTGGTTACCTGAATGTTTTCCCAGCCTTGAATGTTGAGATTATTTGCGACTGTCGTCAACAATCTCAAGAAACTGAATAAAAAGTTTGTTCAGAAAACCAGCAATGATTAGCGGTCACTGTAATGTGAGTAACTATGTAGTGTGAGTAACCATGTAATGTGAGTAACCATGTAATGTGAGTAACCATGTTATGTGAGTAACCCTGTAATGTGAGTAACTGTTCCATTCAAATTTATAAAATTATAAAAAAAATGTTGTGACTTCTGATTTTTTTTAAACTGAAAACAACTTTTAAACTGATAATAAAATGATTAAAACCTTAGGTGAAACCCTTGAAGTCTAGGCACCATTTACATTATCATACTGTTTCCAACAGTACGTGTAATTCTTTGAGAGCCTTTTAAACAGTCTAAACCATCTGATAAGAACCTTTGGAATCAACAAAACAAATTCCAAGCAATGTGGAAGCCATCTGTCGAAGACATGATTGATTTCAGCCAGGAGTGGCCCCCTTTGCACTGTCAGCCATTTGCATGTAGAGCCTCGAATTGGGAACATCAGTGAATAGAAGCATTATATAACTCTGTATTGTCACGGTAATGTAATGACACTTTCATCCAAACAAATACATAAATACAATACAAATGAAGCATGAAGTCGAGGCTCTTCACGCACATGGCGGATCCGTGCAAGTAGTGAATTAGCCCAAGGCTAAGAGCTCTCTTTACAATTCCTGTCATGCCTGTGGGAATTCCTAAATGGGATGTCAATAATGAATTTTGTTTTATTCAAAGAATCAACCCAAGGTAATTTGACAAATGCCATGCTATTCGACTAGATCTCAATAGGGAACTTGGAATTTTTGAGATTTTTTTTAACCGAGTACACAAAATTTGTTTACGTCTGTTCAAAATAGTACCACGGCATCATCAAGTGTTTTTTAAATCCCTTAAAATATGCTGTTTACATTTTTTGACTCACCTTTCATGTGTGGAGCAATCATAAAAACTGAACTCGCGATCCACAAAATTGACTCCTGTCTCTGTTGAATTGACACTCAACAGCATTGATGAGTGATCCTCTGAGTATAGAAACACAGTTTGACAAAAGAACTATTAATTACTCATCTTTGTAGAAGACAATATTAAAACTTTCATAAAACTTTCTTGCATCAGTAGTTCAGAAGTTCCAAACCTAACCCTAGTTCTGTCCTGGGTCGATTTTGGACAGTACATTGGAAGGGCCGATTAAAACGAACTTGTATTGGTTACAACACACCACGTGACCTAAAATGATCTTAGTGAAAGTTCAAGATGACCAAACTTAGATAGTTTAAAAGTTGTCTTAAATCAATAATGTTTTACTGATTGGTATTGTCAATAAAAGCTTAACTTAAATTTGAACAAAATTGGCCATTGCATTAGGAAGCCATGGTAAAAAGAAAGTTGCAGTTTTTTTGCGCAATTGTACAAGCAGATGTTACAGTGTCCCGTGAAGACCATCAACTCACAATGCCTGCAAACTCTTCTCTACAGGATAACAAAAAAAATGCAACTAAATTGAACCTTGAAACTCATCAGACAATTGAACCTCAAGACGAAACCTGAACAATGAAGTCATACTAATGTCATCAAGTGTCGAACTACATTAATTATAACTTAAATATTTGAAAACAAAATCACAACTCCTGAACAATACAATGGATTTTGACAATCTATACATCCTCAGATAGGTCACAGACATAATAGTAATTAATACCAGACATTTATACAGTGCATAAAGCAGGAGCCTCGATGCGCAAAACAAAACATACACAATGAAATATGAAAGAATTTGCTAGATTCAAAAACAAGTCTTTAAAAAGTCCTTTGAACATCAGAACAAAGTCAGCTTGACGAATATGATTTCAACAGCACGGGTAATAATTCTTCAATTGTCCATGAGAGTGAAAAGGTTAGGAGCTTCCAGAGCAAAAGTTAAGGTTACAAGGCAAAGTGTTGCACATTTGATTTGAGAACAGATCAACAAAGTCTTTAAAAATAGGCAAGACAAGAATATGTCGCCAGTGTATGGGCAAGGAAGCTTGTTTCAAGTAAAGGGAAAACTCCATTGCTACTGTAAAGTATCAGGCTGGCTGTATTTGAATCTTTACAGTGTGGGTTCAAATCATGACACTTAAACTATAACTGCTTTTCACCACCCCCTAGAGTATGGATACCTGTGTGGGAAGAAATTGTTGATGTGAATGCAAAGCGACTAGCAAATTTGGTTGCCGGTGCTGCATACTCCTATATGAGTAAAGATGATTTCAGGAAGGCTTTTGAAAGGTGCTTTAATCTTTAGTTTCAATGTGGCTACTGACCTCCATTCATGATTTCAGGTATCAGATTACTAGGTGGTGTCAAACACTGAACAGTGTCTCCACTTTTTTCAGCTTGGTTGCTAAATACATCATCAAAGTGACAGAAATATTGCTGGCCACTAAGCAGGTCTGGTAACTGCTGCACTGTCAAAGTTATCTGTAATAAAACAAAAAAAGTAGCCACAATGATTGGTAACAAATAACAGAACTTTGTCAGGTCACCATCGTTGTCATATACATACCCAGTCTGTAATAGCAAAATATGAAAAACGGGCAAGAGAGCGAGTCCAAGGGACGCGGACACAAACTTAACTTTTTATTGTAAATACGCTAATAAAAAGTTTCTGAAATATTGGGGGTGCACTTGCATTCAATATGTTTCATTATATTGCTTAGAAATTAATTTTATTACGAGCACCTTACGGCGCACATTAAACAAATGCGAGTGCCAAGCAATCTCTGTGTGTATGACCGTTGACCCCAGTGGGCAGTGCTAATCCGTGTCCATGAGTCACTACTACAAGTTTTCAGGAAGCATAATCTCGCGGTGATGTCATTGTACTAGTAGAAGCTAGAAATTCAAAGTTAGCTTTAGTACTTTCCAGAAATTACTAAACATCCTTTATATGGTCTCAGAGAGATTTTGGACAGGACACAAGTACTCAAAGACTGATGGAAGCTACAAGACTTCCATGGTTGTGTTCAACTTGTCCGAGGATTTTTGACAGAGTTCATGTTTGACCGAGTGCAGTGAAAAGCCAAATTTAAATTTGAAAGGGACATTTTTCAAACTAAAACTACAGTTTGGCATTTTGCGGTCTTCCTCCCCATATTTTGTAACGAGAGTCAGCTTGTGTCCCTGTTGTTTCAACTATTTCAAGATGTTTGTTGCAGTGAACTTGCCCCATAATGGCTCAGTTAAATCAGTAGAGAACAGTTTTTCCCATCCCTAGAGTTACCAGTTTGTATGATCCTCGTCCATATCTTCTCCCTGCTGACGTCTTTGCCCGTAAGATATTTCTATTTAGAATAAGATCTTCATAATGTACATTAGTTTAAACCAATCATTGAACATTAGTTAAACCCTAACAATATTTGAAGTGATTGATGGTTTCATCAGTAAATCATTTCGCTCTTTATACTAGTGTCTCCGTTCTTGATTTCTTAGTTACATTTAAGAAAATTCAGGCTCTTTGAGTGATATATATTTATGGATAGCTTGGAGATTTCAGAACACAACCATACCTGTTGATCTGCATCAGTGATAGGATGGCTGTCATACGGAGCTATATCAGTGATCTTAATACACTGTGGATCATTATAAGACAGCCAACGGGACGGAAACTCTTGCCGTAGACACTCATGATATCGGGTACACCTAAAATACAAAAAAAAGAAATATAATGACACTACTCTCAGTGCACACCAGAAAGAGTTAACCGACTACAGTTCTCCAGACAAGAAAAAGTACTAATTGTTATACAACGGTAATAGACAGTGAATTTGTATTGGTCGAAAACCAATTACGTGATATTATACAAAGATGTATGTACATGGCTCAGGGGAACATGAGTGATGTACCCCACAGGTTACCTTGATCGTGCCCACCATTGGTCGTTTCCAGCGCCATGTACAATTTTAGAAATAGCCCTGGGTTCGACATTGTAATTACGTTGGTACTAAGTAAATTTGTATATGCACCTTTGAGCGATGCACCATAGGGAACAGTGAAGCAATATTTTTGTCAACGACCCGTTGGCCTGCATTTTTAACTGTGCCAGTTTTGTCATAATAGTGGTGGAAGACGATAACAAATTGACTCCAAAGAAGAGGTATCTACTACCATGGTATAACAAAACAATTGTTGCCCGCTGTGATGGGGTCCATTGTTTTTGTACTACGTTGGGGAATTGGCACCCTCGGCTTTGTACAAAACACCATAGACCCAATCACAGCGTGCAACATTTGTATACTGTACACCAGCCACAGTATGGGTCTCCATCATGTCCATCCCTCCCTGCATCCGTACCAAGACACATCTGCACATTGTATACTGACCACAATTCTCAACACGCATCTTAATCAGACAAGATATAATACTTACTGTCTCTGCAAAGTACACCAGCCACAGTATGGGTCTCCATCCCTCCCTGCATCCGTACCAATACACGTCTCACACGTTGTATACTGACCACAATTCTCAACACGCATCTTAATCAGACAAGATACAATACTTACTGTCTCTGCAAAGTACACCAGCCACAGTATGGGTCTCCATCCCTCCCTGCATCCGTACCAATACAAGTCTCACACGTTGTATACTGACCACAATTCTCAACACGCATCTTAATCAGACAAGATACAATACTTACTGTCTCTGCAAAGTACACCAGCCACAGTATGGGTCTCCATCCCTCCCTGCATCCGTACCAATACACGTCTCACACGTTGTATACTGACCACAATTCTCAACACGCATCTTTACCAACTGCAGTTTTACAGAAAACAAAAAGGCATCAGTAAGAAAAACTATAAAGAATTTTTAAATTGGACGTACATGTAGGGTAGAGTTAATCCAAATATTCATCAACAATCCCAAATAAAATACCCCAACCCTCTGCAGATTATTTTATTACTCAGTTATTACACCACATAGATCATTGCCTTTGAAAAACAAACCCCAGTAACATACTTTTAAAAACAGTTTTTCTGGTTAAGTAGTTTTTTTAAGCTCAGCTACATTATGTTTGTGCTTAGAAGATGCCGTGGCCACAGCAACAGTCATTTCAGGTTCCCATTTACACACCTGGGTTCAGAGAAGCAATTATGGTTTAATGCCTCGCTCAAGGCCCCAAGTGTCATAACCGGGAATCGAACGCACACTCCCATGATTCAGCTAGACAGATTGGCCATGGCACAACACAAGAAAATTGAATCACATCCAACACTAAAAATTTGAGACACAAACTATTTATTTGAAATCCAAGCACTGCATCTCCCTACATCCAATTTCAGAGAGCTGCTTGATCACAAGTCTGCTAAGCATCGACAATTTGTTTGCTCAGCAGAAAAAATTACCGACTTAATCGCTACATACATGTAGTATAATTCGCTTGCGACTGGTTTCCTGTAGGTTTTTGCGCAACAGAAAAAGATTGTTGAGCGATGTTTTCTGCCTAAAAGATCTGATTTAATTTCAGCTCAACAATTCTGGTGATTTCATGAAATCATTTTCTTGTCAATTAAATCTTTGAGAATATAGAAATAGCTGTTGCAACTGCTTACAAACCAAATTGACCTATGGTATAAATGCAAAAAATAGTGCATGGCTCGATGTTTCAACCCTAGTAGAGTATTTCTTAAGGCTGCATGACAACACAACACACAAAAACAGGTATACTTGTGTAACACAAGCACTCAGGGGGAAGGAAACGAAAAGAGAGAGAGGCAGAGAGCACACAGAAATCAAGAGATGAACAATGAAGAAGGTGACAAAGACATGCAAAAACAAAGGAGGGCGTAGAGGGAAGGGGCTGGTTTAACCACAAGAGGTTGGAAACACAAAAGACAAAAACAAAGGTAGGAAGAGCTTTGATATTACAGAAATATCAAAATTCCTTCTTGGGAGATAAAAGTATGTCTTTTAGCCCCTCAGAAATTATTCATAGACAGTGACCATTCCATTAGTAAGTCTCAGCATAGAGCAAGGACAGTTAGCTCAATTGATGAGCAGCAGAAAATGGTTGCAAAACGTGCTTCCTCTCCACAAGAAACTTTTAAAGAAAATATAATATCCTGAATTGACATTTTCCACTGTTTCCCATGTTAAGTTACTATCTATATTTCTAACAAAAGAAAAATCTAATTTCTGTTTGGTATTATTTTTTCCAGAAATTTTTACAGTAAAGAATCAAGTCAAAACATCAACAATATTAGCCAAGTCTGGGTGTTTGGTGATGACTGTAAAGAATTGAATGAACTCTATAAGTGTTAAGCACCATTGACTGTGGTCAGTCATTGGATGGGAGATCAGTCCATGTTTTGACATGGTCAGTTGGTTGGTGCCTTTTCTGGGACCTAATATGACTTCTTAACATCAACCCAGTGTCTTTCGAATGCGGCGTAAAACTGTAGGTCCTGTGCATCGTTTAAGGCACATAAAACACACAGGACACTTATTGTGAAAGAGAAGGGGCTTGTCGCTGTGTTTCCGGATTGGCTGCATAATGTGCACTCGCTCTCTGAGCATGTTTGGAGTAGAGCTTAAAGGCCCTGTACACTATTGGTAAGATCGAAAAACACAATGTTCACAGATTCACACATAACTTACATGATTTAAAGTAAGTAATGGTAGAAAGGGTTCCTTAAAATATTTCTGCCTAAAATGCTATCGTTTCTGAGAAACGAGTAAAACAATAGTCATTATCGCGCGCGATAATTTGAAAAAACAGAAAACTCTTTTCACTATTTTCTCGTGACCTCGATGACCAATTGAGCTGAAACTTTCACAGATTTGTTTGTTCATGCATATGTTTAATCACACAAAAGGTGGACACTGATTTTGAGCTGTTACCAAAAGTGTACAATACCTTTAAATGTGATGCGCTTTTGAACCAATTAGTTCAGAATTTGTGGAACATAAATGAATAAAATTGGTTTGGATTGGTTTGTGTCATTGTAAAAAAAGTTCAAAAAATAATTGTAGATGAGCTTCTTACCTTTTGTTCAGTCAGTAGGTAGAGTTCTCCAGTTGTGTCATTGATCTTGCTGTCTCTCTTCACTGGATTGGTGGTGAATCCTTTCAGGTCATCATCAAATGGTATTTGTATTTGTTCATACAATCTGGCTGAAGATCTACTCTCAACATGAACCTGGAAATAATTTGTTTATAGACAATAATCGCAGCACCGTTATTGATGGCAAAACATTGATCAAGATGTCTAAGAAAAGTAAAACTTTCAGATTTCACTGTCGGTTTGTTCACTTAGAAAAAGATAATTATTTTGTTGCTACTTGAGCATGTCCTTCCTGATGGGTGAACTCCAGAGATTTTTTTTCTTTCTTAAAGATTTAGATCTAATCACTTCAAAAGTTTCAAGTTCTTTGTAGATAAAACTGACCTTTAAGAGCTGTCCTTCTGTGGTGCCAATGAATGCTACAGTGTGATTGAGTTCAATGCTGGTGGTAATAGATGATGTCAAATAGTCTGGTAGCTCCAACACTGCTGTAGATACCAATGGGGTGATACCATCAGCATACTTGTAGTTCCTAGCATTACAGTATAGCTCAGGATCTATAGGTGGCTATATCAAGAAAAATTCAACCATAACTATGTTATGTCACAGTATCTGTCAAAAGTGATACCATCAGCATACTTGTATTGGCCCTTAGTGTCACAGTAAATCTCAGGTGTAGGCTGTTTTAGAAAAAGAAACCATGCTTATTAAATATTCTAGCCAGGCAAATTGCGCAAATAGAAAAGCCACAAGCTATTGCTTTTAGGACAAAATCTTTAAAGGAAAATGAAAAAAGGAAAAAGAAAATAAATACAAGCGATGTTTTACTCATCTCGTGATTTACAAAAGTTACATTCCCTCTACGTTATGGTAATGTCATACCAACATGACCCCCATATGTGGTGATGTACCAAATGTGGATGGGTTGGCAAGCCTCTGTCTGAAGTTTGAAATTAATTCCAGTGATTTTAGGGTACTGCGTCTTATATGCTGAGCCACTTATACGCAGGAAGTTACGGTAGGTCTAATGAGCAGTGATTTCTAACATAATGTGAACAGCTCAAACCATCAAATCATCCTGTGGTATTTCATTGGCAGATTTTACCATGTCATTTTTTCAATAGTTATTTTTGTTAAACCACTTTCCAGTCAATCCCAATACAAAATGTCTGTCCTCGTTACAAACAAAATGTCTTAAAGACGACCGTGTAATTTCTTAAATAGTAAGACATTTTTTATACTGTTTGGTAAGCACAATCAGTATCAGCTGAGAAAGAAAGGGCAAAATGTTGCCTTTTTTGTACCCTCCCAGTCACAGTCCAAAAGTTATCATATGGACCAATTAGTGTGGACAGACCCATTTGTCAAATGTTCAATCAAAACTTACTGTTGATGACCCAGTACAAAAGCTGTTTTCTAGATACCCTGCAGTATATTCTTTTCCACCAATAGGGATAACAATAGTCAGACATCCATCCACAGCAGCTTCAAATGCAGCTTCTATGTCACTCATCTTGTACATACACAGTGCTGAGCCTTTCATGGGTTGTGGGACAACAGTAGCCACTGGGTCTGCAGCATTCTTTGCAAACACAGCATATAAAACCTCATCATCAGCATTCAATGATAATGACTGAGATAAATATGGCCCTGCTGGTCCAACATGGGCAGCTTGAACCAAACTGTACATACTATCACATTGGATGAGAATCTCTGTGTATGAGTTAAGGTCATCGCTGTCATGGCAAACTCGACTTATTTTTGAAACATGTGCATCCTCACCAGCATCCTTTTCCCGGAATGAAACAAAATATGTAAATTCTTTCCACACAAAAGAACTCACATAACTGATGGGAAATAAGGCATCTGTATTAGTCGTCGAGCTTATTTGGATTGTGTCATCATCAAGAAGAGCAAACATGAATCCAGTTCCTGCAACCAGCATTCTTCTACTAATATGTGGGACACTCCAAGTAGACTCCATATCACATCCTTCTTGACAGTATGTTGTCGCTACATACAGTCTAAGATCACTTGTACTATCAGGTGCTAAAATACTTTCTGTGGTGTAATTGCCAAATGAAGCAACTTGAACATTATTCAGACCAGTACTGCCATCATCCAATAAATCATCCTCATTCCTTGATGCACACCACCTTATCCCCATTCCTGAATTCATTTCACTCCCGCATGTAATAAGTCTGCCTCCTTGCAAAACCAGAATCTTATTGTAGTTGACATTCTTCTCCCCATCACCTGTTGCTGTGCTGATATTCACAACCTGTACCAACTTCTCATCCAGTCTGTAGATGTAGTTGACAGCTCCGACATAAACATCACCAGTTTCAGGATGAACAGAGAAATGATCCAGCTGGGTTTTAACAAGTTGTTTGACTTGAACTGGATTTTTGAAGGAAGCTATTTCATAGACGGAGAGGTTTCCAACCCATGGCCGTGACTGAGAATAAACGGCTGGAAGGAAGACAAAGAGGAGTACCAAGTGAACCAATCTTCCCATCAGAAGTGATGAGGATCTTGTTCCAGTTGCCATGGTTGATGGTCTTTTCTCAAGCCGTATTTCAGCCAGTCCAAAACACTTTCAAGTCTGTCATTCAACCTGGCAAAAGAATAAATAAATGAAACAAAAGACACAGTTATACTTACATGATGACAAGAAATAATATTTCCAAATTAAATTTGTTGAATGATTCTTAAGTTTTTAAGACCAGACTGAAATCATTGGCAACAAAAAGAGACAATTGTGTGCACATTAAAACTAAATAAAGCCCCTTTCATATGTAACCCTGACCACATTTTGGTCTTAGGTTACTAAGTGTATTTTACTTTACACTTTATGTTTTATATTAATTTGTATATTTTCTTATTTACACTTAGTACATGTACTGCACATGTACTCTTGTGTTTATTCCACTGTGTTTTCTTTTCTAGCCATGGTGACCATTTGTTTACCTGTGGTCACCAGCCAGGCTATTCATCTCTTCCTTGTGATCTTCACCTACTGTCTATTCATGTATTTCTTAATCTTCCACCTTCTTGGAAGGTGTTGGGATACACCTCTTGGACCCCGTTCCCACTGGACCCCGCATTGATCGCGCAATTCGAGAAAAGGGTGATCAGATCCCGCAATTTCTTGAAAAGGGCGATCAAAGGGCGATCAAGCGTAAGTGGGAACGCAAGGGCGATCAGGATCAGACCCCGCAATTTGTTCCACCTCGGGAGTAGGATTAAAGCGGGATCTGAACGCCCTTTTGGATTAATGGGCGATCAAAAGTCTAGTGGGAACGCAAAGGGCGATCAGACCCCGCAATTTGAGGGCGAACATCCGGTCCGGTAGGCCCGAATGGTGCGAAAACGGTGTTGTTTTTTCTATTCCCAGCACGCACCACGCATTTGGTGACATAAAAGAATTGCAAGTAAAGCATAAAGCAGTATTGACGTCACGTAACGATACCAACTACACGTTCTGTACAACGCATCCACACTAAACCCAAACCCACGCCAATTTTTGGATGCATTGTACTACTACGTTCTTTAAAGATGGCAGCGCCCAGCAATAAACGTCCCATAAATTCGTAAAAAAAAAAAACCAAAAAGATGAGAAGCGTGGCAAGCTATGGTCGGACGAGGAGCTGGGAGCTTTCTTAGACATCTGGGCCAGTCAAGAAATACAAAAAAAACTGGACGGCACCGTTAGAAACAGTACAGTATTTCAGGTAATTGTGAGGAAGATGGGTGAAAGTGGCTTCGACAGAACGACGAACGAAGTCAAAAACAAGATGAAGAACCTCAAAAGAGACTACAAAAAAACCAATGATCACAACAAGAGAAGTAGCATAAACCTCAAAACTATGCAGCATATGGACAAGCTTGACAACATCCTAGGTAAGCTGGACAATTTTCATTTTAGTCAGTTCATGCATTGAGGTAGTATTCTACCTCCATGGTTCATGCATGCATGGAGGAACAATTAGAATTTCCTCCATGGTTCATGTCATGGCAGTGTACATGGTGTATGAAATGGGTATTGTAAAATGTTATGGAACTTATGGCAAACCCTTTTTATGGCAGCCGTATTATGAAATCGGAAATGTTCATGACCATGATGAAGGGTAGGGCCTGCCTATTTTTTGTTTGTATTCCTTCATGTCTCAACTTGGATTTGATATTCAACAACTCACCTTTCAAGTCATCCATAGGCAAATGAATACACAAAGTTGACTCATATCAAATACCAATAATTACATGCTTAGCCTTAATTTGGTTCTGTCTTCTGTTTCTGTTTAGTTGAGCCCGCAAAAAAAATGTCTAAAGGCACATCACACCAGCTTATGCCCATTGTGTGGATGGGAATAATAATTTTTCTTTTCATTTTCAATGTTGACTATCCTAGGAGGGAGACCAAGCACAGAGCCTATAGTTGCATTCCAGTCAGGAAGATCTATTGAAGCTGATGATCAGTTGGAATATGATGAAGAAGACGAAGCCCATCAGGACGGGAGTCTGCTGGTTGACACCTCCGCAGATGAGAGCTTGGAAGATGGGAACGATTCAAACGATTTATTAGAACTAGAAGAAGCAGATAGAGATGACCCCGACGACATCTCAGAAAGTATTCTTAGCTCTCTCTCTTCCCGAAATGCATCGCCGGAAAGCTTGGCATCCGAAGGTAAATATTATAGTATTTTTTATTTACTTATTTATTTATTATTATTTATTTATTATTATTTTTTGTTCTTGGGGGGGGGGGGAGGGGTCTACAATGTTCAGATTGAGCTTTTCAGGGGCGAGATGGGTGTTACATGGTGGAAACTTGTTATGCTTCACAAAAAAGCCACTTTCCAAGTGTTTTAAAAGTCATTTATACAGTTGAATATCATATGTTTTCTTTCCCCCTCACTTTTTATCAACAGAAAATCAAAGGCCTTCATCTTCCAAGAACGTGTCAAGGAAGCGGCAAAACAGTGCTTCTGCAGCTGACAATGCTGCAGGTAAGTTTCCATATATATAATTAAAAAAATAAACTGAGTAGAAACTGTGTTTAACCAAGTGAAGTTGAGCGTCATGTCTGTTTTGGAAAAAAAAATGGGTGGTGGCCAATTGAAATTCTGCCAACTCATTTAATCTAGAATTGTCACCCGTTTGTTGCTCAAAGTAACAGACAGATTTTCTTGATTACTGACATGCAAACAAATCACTACCAGTACATTTACATCTTTTTTATGAAATATGAGACCAAAAATGAGGGCTCATAAAAGGAAGCAAGTGGGGACACTAAACATGTCATCATTCGGCTGCATAGCAGGCGACCAAAATATTTCTCCGAGCACAGTTGTCTTTGGAAACTAAATATTTGCCCAAAAAAGGTTATAACCGTTGACTATAATTTTTTTAATTTGAAATCATTCTTGCAGACTCTAATAAGAGGACACGAAAAGCCTCCAAGAAGACACAAATGAAGGAGACAATAAACCTTGTTGCGGATGCCTTCCAGGAACAGATGTCCAGAGCTGAGCACTCTTTCCGTGAGGAAATGCGGAAGCAAGAACAGGAAGATCGGGAGTGGGAGAAACGATGGAGACAGCAGATGGCCGACGAGCAGCGTTCATTTAACGACACGATGAAAGGCTATTTAAATATGATGACAACTATGATGACAACACAACCATTACAGCCAATGCAAGTTCATCAATACCACATGAATCATGCCCACAACCAACCATCAGCACCAAGCAGACAAGGAGTCTTCAGGCCTCAGTCCTACTCCAATGTTCATCAAACTCGCCCAACTACTAGTAGTCAGTATACCGAACAATCAGTGACTGTCCGTGAAGGAGAGAGAGAGTTCATCTCGTTGTAACAATCAGTGCCAAGTATTTTGCTGCCGTCCTAAAGTCTTACATTATGATTGGATATTTTTCCCCCTTTCACATGTGTTAAAAATTTCCTCTTCTGCTGTTGTACAAGTCGCGTGTTTTATTTGTTGTATTTGTGGTAGATCAGACATTAGTTTTAAGTGTTTTAAAGTAATTTGCATGTACACTTATTTAAAGGTGCTAAGGATTACCAAATGTGTTTTTTTTTTTATTATCATGGTGCAAGATGCCAATTATTTTGTTGATACAATTTATTCCAATATTATGTAAGTTCTCAACTTGCCTCCAAACTCAACTTTTATTGTACTGCCTACTGCCAAAAAATAATGCCCCAAAAAAAGAGAAAAGAAAAAGTTTGTTTCATTTAGGCCGCGCTCATTTGGTTTGATCACAAACTTCAGAAAATTTAATTTCTTTTGGTTGTTTTTATAACTTGCCTCTAGTTTTAGAATTTAGATTAGATATGTGTACTATTTATTAAGTTTATATAACTTATTTATATTAAGATGTGCTATATCCATGTAATGTGGTTTATTTTTTGGAATTCAGTTGATTTTTTATTTCTTAGCATGCATACAGAGTATTTATATCAGTTTTATATCCACAACCTTTAAGTTAATCAAATATTTTTGGAGCAAATATTTCATGTTCATCAAACCGAATCTACCTCATTTCATAAAAGCCAAAACTTGTTGTGGTTTTAATACAAAGTACACACGTCTTTCTGAACAAAAAGTAGTTCCCGAGATAAAACTGAATGTAATCTTTTAATTCAAGGCCTTTTACTTTTACAAATTACTACAGTTCAAATTGTTCGAGCAATATTTTAAACAGCTGTCTTTTATATTTATTTGATGATAAGTGTTGCCTAAAATAAACAATACAACTTTATGTATTTATTTTAAGATACAAGTATATCAGACTTGAATCGCTTTATTAATTGAGAATCAATACATTACATTAGAAGATTCCAATGTTTCCAACAGTAACCACCCCCCCCCCACAATTTAATCAAACTGAATCTTTGAATCTTTATCATTTCACCGGGGGAAAAAATCATTTCATAAAAGCCAGAACTTTTTGCGGTCTTAATACAAAGTACACACGTCTTTCTGAACAAAAAGTAGTTCCTGAGGTAAAACTGAATGTAATCTTTTAATTCAAAGCCTTTTACTTTTACAAATTACTACAGTTCAAATTGTTCGAGCAATATTTTAAACAACTGTCTTTCATATTTATTTGAAGTGTTGCATAAAATTAACAATACAACTTCATGTTTTTATTTTAAGATACACGTATATCGGACTTGACATGCTCTATTTATTAAATTAGAAGATTCCAATCTGTTTCACTCAAATTTCTCAATCAATGGCCTTGCGAAAAGTATCCCATCAGTGCCGTGCGAACTGTTTCACCAGGGGCACCATGATCACGGGCAACATTTCTCCCAACAGCTGCCTGTTCCTGTAAGTTCCATTGTGGATTGAAGTCATCAATCAATTCTTCACACACATTGTGCAAGATGCAGCATGCGGCAATCAAAGTCGGTATTTTGTACAGATCAGTGTCATTCCTTTTTAGAAGACTTCTCCATCTTCCCTTCAGCCTTCCGAAGGCACACTCTATCACCATCCTTGGTCTACTCAATCGATAATTAAATCGTAACTGTTCATTAGAGAGGTGCCCACAGTCAGAAAAACCCTTCATCAGCCAAGGGAGTAAAGGATAGGCAGGATCTCCAAGGATCAGCATTGGGACCTCAACACCGTTGATCTCACGAGTAGTCTATCGGAAAGCAAAACAAAAAATCAACTCTCATTAAGGAACATTCATAAAACATGGAGTGAAAAAAAGGGCACATAGCACGTTTTTCTCATTGGATATAATTTTGTTTAAAGGCCTGACTCCTCCATGCAAAAAACTCTTGGATTCCCTTGCTGAATACACTGAACCTTTTTTTTACTTACCGGAGGAAATAGAGTACCAGCTTCCCCTTTGGCGTAGATGTCCGAGTTGCTCAAAACCCTTGCATCATGGACACTGCCTGCCCATCCTATGTAGATGTCTGTAAACCTGCAAAAAATGTTTTGGAGTGTTTAATGAGTCCAATAGAAATTCAGAGTTCCATCAGTTAAAAAACAAAGACAAAGTGCATTTTCAGAATATTGTGCCGACATTTTAAGATGGGTGCAGTAATAACTAGAAAAAATATATTTAAATCTTATATGCTTTGTTCTGATCAATAAAAATAGACAGCAATCTTTCCATTTAACATTTTGGAACTTTAAGCAGCTACTTATCAGTTCCAAGTGTAATACAGAACTGTAGTACAATGTACATGTAAACTACATTCTTTCAAATACTTCTGAATAGTGCAAGGTTTGGAAATGTCGGTTTCACTTTCTTTTCATTCAGGTGTTGGCAATTATAAATGTTATCTCTTTTGGCTCCTGTGCAGCTGCATGGTTAAAGGGATTGCTTGCATAGCAATAACCATGTCGTGTACATACCTGTATTTGAAATCTGCAACAGCCTGGAGCAAAATGCTGTGGTATCCTTTCCGATTAAAGTAGTCAGCAGGATGGTCAATTGGTGCCAGAATAGGGATGTGCGTTCCGTCAATAGCACCAGCTACCTGAGGAAATCCCCATTTCGTCTCAAACCCATTGACGGTGTCCTGCAACTTGTCACCTTGAGGAAATGACAAGAAGTCAGCCTGCAACACTTTAACAATGGCTCTTGTCACCTTGTGGAGTATTTTACAGGCAGTTGCTCGACCAACACCAAAAAGAGTGGCAAGTGTTCTAAACTCTATGTTTGTTGCTAACCGCCAGAGTGCTAGGGCAACTCGTTTTTCAACGGGGATTGGTCGTCGGAGCCGAGTGTTTTGTTTTGTAATATGTGGTCGCAGTCGGTTGCAGATGTAGCTAAAAGTTTGTCGTGTCATCCGGAAGTGCTCCTTCCATTCGTCGTCATTCAAAGTCCGCATCATCTCTTCCCAAACTGCCAATGTTCTGGGCTTCACCCAAAGTGACCTGTCGTTTGGAGGAATAATAAAATAATAAAGGATCTATACACATTCAATGAATTTCCCCATTCCATGTACTTGATAGATCATGGCAATAAGTAGGCTATATTACCAAAGATACTGATTGGAAACATGATTAAAAGAAAATCCTTGAGGGCGTCCAATATTGTCAAACAATTATTACGGAAAAAATCCTGAATTATGAAAATTATGTTTGCCTGTGTCCTGAATAATTTTGTAAACCTGCCTGCTTGATACCATTTTTTACAATTGTATTTTAATTTTTTCTCTTGACATTTTACACACACACTGACACAGTCAACATGTCAAAAGGCCAAAATATAGAAAATTTTCATTCTGTTTTTAGAATATTTATAAATGTAATCATCTCATCTTCAAAAATTAGGCCTACACATCCTTCTATTTATGGACTGTGTGTTTTTGTTTTTCGAAATTAATACAAAATATGGGACAACACTTTTACTGTATTTTATAAGTTACTCGCTAAAAATTTGTACTACTAGGAATGTCTGAATGTTTATTGTCTCGTTTGATTTAAGTATACCGTTAAATAAAAGACGTTCAAGTAAATGAAAGGCCATGATGAACATGATGAACGAACCTAGCAACATGGAGGAAATGCTAGCAAGCAGCATCATTATGAGCAACAATACGTGAACATAGTCACAACCATTGCATAATTTTTCTCAGAAACACAAGCATGTCAATTTGTTGATTTACGATCTAGGTTTATAACACCATTTTGTTCACAAAACTATGCATCATTTACGAGGAAAAGAAGTGTTTATTTGAGAAAATGTTTCTTCTACGTACCTGTCGACTCGTTGGTGATGGTCTTCAGTGACTGCCGTTTCGAACATGAGGGCATACATGACGAATTTTCGTCGCAGAAAAAGCAACCGTCGCTCATTTCTCCGACGTCTACAATGTCTTCGATGTCGAGAACGAAGCTCAAAAAAGGCTGATATTCTATTACTATTCTGAAGACGTAGATGATGGCACAACAAAATTAATGGCACAAAAAAGTCCATCATGTCGGTCAACAGATAGAATCAAAGGAAGGGGTGTTATAATCAGTAATAATAAACAGTACATGTACTTATCAATCATGACAAACTAGTATACTCAAAATGGCGACTGCCGCGCGCGCGTAGATCGAAGCCACCCTACACTGTGTGGTCGCCATAGATACGTTGCGCCTGCGCACTGCCCACCTGGTCGACCTGCGTTGGTGAACTTTTGATCTACTTCCGTTTACAAAAGGTGGATCAATGCGCGATCATACTCAAGTGGGAACGCGACCGCGATTCACGTCTGAGACTAATCCTTTTGCGGGATCAGGATCTTGTAATTGTGGATCCAGTGGGAACGCGGTTTTGGTAATCTCTAGTTTTAATTAAGGTTGTGTAGACACACAAAAGCCTTCCTGGGATTAAGTAGTGCTCTTGCTGCTTAATCCATGACCACATCCCAAGCTGTGAAGTCGTAAAGATTTACCTTTCCTTCACTTCCCCTATTTCTAAATGCACCAATCAAATCTAGAGCCATGTATGATATTTTTAAATTGTCCAATGAGGATCCAGTCGATCCTTGACTGAAGGCATGGTCGGAGTGCTGGCTTGGCCCAAAATATTTGTCAAACCAAGCACTCCACCATTTGTCACGGATCGAGCTGGACGTGCTTCTAGGCATAGCTTTTGAATTCCTCTTTCTTCGAGAACTCTTCTTTCTTCAAGACAACTTACACTCTATATGAATGTTGGCTCTCTATTTTATGCTCAGACTACTGGATCGTGGATAGCCACGCCGATTCAGCCATACACATACAGGTGCTATATGATGTTTTCTTGGGTCAGACTGCCCATCCAGTACGTCTGAGACCATAAAGCTGCAGCCCGCCAAGGCGCAAGTATCAGATTTATTTTAAAATCTAACCTAACCTTCATGACCTTTGATGTCCATCAAGACGATGATGTCTGCCTACCACTTTCTGGAGCTCGTCCACTGAGGATCAGAACTTGGACTGCACATCTAGATTTACTATTTTATTTGGCGCCTTTCACATTTTTTACTGAGCTCATTGTTGTATTATTTAATGTTCAGGATCCTGTTTATTGTACACTTTATATTTTGCATTTCTTTTGATTGATGATTTATTCTGTTCAAATAAATCAGAGTTCCTGTTATTGTGCATGAAATCTCAAATTCTCTAACTTAGTTTTATTTCAAAAAGGGAGTTGTTAATATTATTTTCGGTTCCCAACTTTTGAAGGTGAACCTAGGGTTACAAACACAAAACAGATTTCTTGGAAACTCCTCGGCAAAATTAGTGAAACTTTTCACACTTTAATTGTTGAACCCTGAAAACTCCCCTTTTCGTATGTTCCCAATATGAGGGGGGGGGGGGGGTTGAGTGTGGGTGTTAATAAAAAATAAACTTTAAGTAAGGAGTTGTTACACCACCAATTTTTTTCAGAACCACAACTCATTAGAGTGTTTTTGCAATTATCCAGGCCACACTATGCGGTTGTTGATAGGGACTCGACATGTGAAATCACAGCTATGGTCTACTGGGCCATAGGCAGTCTATACATGGACAACGTAATAAACAAAGAGATTTTTTGAGTTTCTTAATCCTAACAACCACCAAATCAAAATGCCCAGCCTCTACTTCCAACCAAAGATCCACAAAAACCCTCCGGGTGGAACACGGTTTGTAGGAAGACTGATTATCAGTTGTTGTGGGGCTCCAGCTCAACAAATCTCAAAATAAATGGATTTTTTTCTGCTCCCTATTGTCAAGCAACAAAGCACATACAAGAGACTCCTTACAGGTTCTCAAAAGACTTAATAATTTGACGATGGGCCAGAACAATCTCCTAATAGCACTGGTTTGTTTCAATGTACACAAACTGCCCACAGAAAGAGGCAATAAACTCAGTTTGTGATGCTTATGGAAGAAGCGAACTCGGGACCATACACCATACCTACAAGAAAACACACGCAATGTCTTCTAGAACTCACTATGTGTGAAAATGTCTTGGAATTCAAAAACAAGTTCCATAGACAAACAATTAGCGTGGCGATGGGTATAGTGTATGCAGTCCTGAAATATGTGACATCACTTTATTCAAATACAAAAAAGAAATCATACTCTCAAACAGATGGTGGCGTATATGAGATACAGAGATACATGTAATGTTTTAATAATCTACAATGGCAACAGAAACAAGGCTTTGGATTGTATTAGGATGTGCAACAATTTGCACCCAACTTTGAAATTCACTTCAGAGATCTCCGACAACCAAAAAACCTTTTCTTGACCTCGTAATTTACAAAGGCGAATGATTTCAGAAAGGAGGGAAGCTTGATACTCGAGTAGCAACGAAAAGCACGGACACGTTCCAATATCTTGCTCGTGATTCTGCACACCCTGAATCTGTATTTGGCGGCGTCATTAAGGGTGAACGACGAGATACAAACGCGTATGCACACACATAAAAGATTTTGAGACTAGGGTCAATTTCTTTAAAGAAAAACTCATAGAACATGGATACAACACCGAAGAATTGACCCACTTCACGAAATATAATGATGACCACAGGAATTAAATGTTGAGTGCAGCAGCTAACATCAAGAAAGAAACGAACCCGCCTATTGTTTTTATTTTGCCCTTCTTCCCACAAATACATCAATCTAATCTCAAAAGTGCACCATTAAAACACTGCCACCTAATAAATGAAAATGATTTCCTGAACAACCTTTTTCCTGTACCACCTCTGTTGGCCTATAAACGACAAATGAACAGAAAGGACAAAACAATTCGGGCTAGATTGCAAGATTCTATACAAGAAAACTTACTCAAAGAAATGGATGAACAGAACTTGCAAATCCTGCTTGAATTACTACAGGAACAATTACAGTCGGATACACTAAATTAAAAGAAGAACATGGTTTGAATCAAGATGAGATTACGTATGTTATAAACGGACAAAGAATACTAATCTCTCTTGGTCCCTTTAACTACAAAAGTTATACTGGGATCACACTTTGTTGCAATAACTTATAAAAAAGGATATAAAGGCTAAAATGGTGACTGATAGCCTATAGTGCAGCTTATAAAACGCACAGAAAATATGTTTTGAGCCCTTCCATTATTAAGGAAAAAACATAAGTGGCTCAACATATTATCACCGTTTCTTTCTTCCACCCCCCAATTCTCCCCTCCCTCCCTCTCCCTCTGGTGTTTTGTCTTTGTTTTTGTTAGTCTTTTGTTTTTTGTTTTTCTCACATAAGGGTGCCCGCAAACATCTAAGAAAAGGTCTGTTTAAACCATCGCCTATTGACTTTTAAAAGACGGACACCTTTCTCTCCCATTAAAATGACATCCAAACAACAGTCATAGATACCAGAGACCACACAGAAGCCATGTGACTTACATTTCACAATGTTTCTCTGCCCCATTATCTTTCGTTAGCTTTGCCCTTTACTTCCCCCCCCCCCCCGTTTTTGTTCTTTTTTTTCTTTAAAGAACTGCACATAAATACACCTCAAACGTTTTTTAAAGCTTGTTTTTTCAATACATGATTCTTACTCGACACGGGGAGAAGCTTTATAACTAACAAAATTTCAAGCTTTTTTAACACTATGAGTGCATTTCTGGTCCTATTACTTTCTTTGCGTGTCCTTAATAAAAAATCTCTCTATATGATGCATATATCAATTACCATCAAAATGTTTTTCGTGGTAACACTGATCTCATCCCTTGACTTGTTTGCACTAGGCTACATGTATGATTTCACTCTTCCCTCTATCAACAATAAATAAAGATTTCATGTACATGGTATTAATACAAACCTTACTAGATTGCATCTCCGCCATGCAAAGTTTCATATCCGTGTACTCATGTACATGGTGTTACAGCAAAACTTACTTCAGGAAAGAATCTCCACCATACAAAGTTTCAAATCCTACTCATTTTACGTAATTTCCTGCCTAAAATCACAGAAATAAGATTCAAGTGTTAGTGTAAAAGGCACACCCCCGTGTAAGACGCACAGGCTGAAGACGCATCATTACTTTCCACACAGAGGCTCGCCAGCCAATTCACACCATGCAAAGTTTCAAATCCTACTAGATTGTATCTCCACCATGTAAAGTTTTGAATCCTACTCATATATGTACATGGTGTACCGCAAAGGCGCAAACCTCACTAGATTGTATCTCCCCCAAGCAAAGTTTCAAATCGTACTCATAGGCCTATACATGGTGTTAGCACAAACCTTGCTAGATTGTCTCCACCAAGCAAAGTTTCAAATCGTACTCATGTACATGGTGTTACAGCAAACCTTACTAGATTATATCTCCACCATGCAAAGTTTCAAATCGTACTCATTATACATGGTGTTACCGCAATCCTCACTAGATTGTGTCTCCACCATGCAAAGTTTCATTCAACTTTTCAAGTGTGTAATTACACCTGCAATTGGGACCTCTTGTTGCCCCTCTTTTGTTTGTACACACTTTCCAACAGAGGAACCTTTACCCAGTTGTGAATCCTATTGTCCTCTTTTGTTATAGGTCCCTGGTTTGAATGTGTTAGCCTACCTGCACACACACACAAAATAACAATGCCACATGTACATTGTATTTTTAGCTTTGTGACAAATGAAACCAAATACATGCAATTGAAATCATTGTTCATAAAATAATATAGTTTCCTGGTTTGAACTACATGCCAATGACTTCCTCTTCCGAATCAAAACACCAATTGATATTATTGAGGAAAAACAGGAAATTGATGAAAAAAACAAAAACAAACAAAGACAAGAGATTAACACACTCATACTCAGGCTGGCCAAGAAATTCAGCGGCAGCTCAAGGCTTAGTTTCTGCACAGAAAATGTTCTTATGAAAAATATGGTTTCCTATTACTTTAATTAAATTCTTTTCAATATTTATTCACATATTATTGCAAAGTGTGCACACTTGCTTAAAAATGCAAACTGTCAATTTTTAAACAAAGTTTTTCAAAGAAATACATGTGTAAGGCACAAATGGTAAGTGGCTTGTGTGTAAAGCTCTCACCACTGTGGCCCTGGTTCGATTCCTGGCTAAGGCCATACATGTTTTGTATATGAGTAGAGTTGTGCATGGGTTATCTCCTTTGCCATGAGGGTTTTTCGCTGGGCCCTACAGCTTTCCTCCCTCTACAAAAAAAACCAACTTTTGATCTCTGGCTGTACGTGCTCCGTGGTTGGTAAGTATATGTGGCTGGCTGCCAAAGGCGCCTTTACATGCCTGGGGCTCGACCACATTGTAATGCAGCATCCTTCGCAATTCAGCTTCTCAGCTGCGATTAAGGATGATTATCAAATGTAGGGTGGCATGGCCGAGTGGTTAAGAGCATCGGACTCAAGTTCCGGTGGTTAAGTCATCGGGGTGTGGTTCGAATCCCGGTCATGACACTAGTGTCCTTGAGCAAGATGCTTTACTATGATTGCTTCTATTCACCCAGGGGTATAAATGGACACCTGCGAGGGTAGAGGTTGATAATGTGTTTGAAAAGCTTTCGGAGCGCCACGGCAGCTCGGGCTGTATACTCTCTAGGGAGCTGAGAAAGATTACAGGAATGCTATTGGCCCAATGACCAGGGCACTAATGTAAAGCGCATTGATACGTTATTGTAAAATGTGCTATATAAGAACTAGTTATTATTATTATTATTATTATTATATTGTAATGAAACAGAGAAAATTATGGCCATATTCAAAAGACCAAGTATAGAAATGCATGTCATGGCTGAGCGGTCATCACACTTGCGTCCTTGAGCAAGTAAACTTAACCATAAATTGCATCTCTTGACTCAAGTCATGCGATGGGACAAGTCCCTTTGCGACATGTCATGGCCTAATGCATCGGACTCTAGTTCTGATGGCCTTATCATTGAAGTGTGGGTTGGAATCCTGGTCATGACACTAATTGTGTCCTTGAGCAAGACACTTAACCATAAATTGTTTCTCCTAATTCGGGTGTATAAATGGGAACCTGGCAAGTCTGAGACGGTATTACGCTGGGTTAACTCCTCAGCACTAATTTAAGCAGCTTTGGGTTGTATGCTCCCCCTAAAAAAAAACTATCAATCCAAAACATGTGTCAAGACATCGTGAGGTTTTTTGCAAATCTTTCTCAAAAGCACCGGAGAGGGGTAATCCAAATAATTGTTTTTTACAATTAAAATCTGTTTACTCTCATAATGTAAACTCAATTTCCTTGTTGATTGAAAACACTTTAAATGAATTTCAGCAAAGATAAGCTTGTCAGGATATTTCTCAGATTTTACTGAAGAGCGTTGCCTAATACTCTGGACTGTTTAGTGTCTCAAAATATCCACTGCGTAATGTTAACAACGAAAGGAAATATTGCGGACAACTCAATTGATTTCACAGTATTCTTATTTACAAACTTCCTCAGTGCATGTTATACTTACATTCAATTATTCACTGGCTCGTAGCGCACTTATAATTATTTACAAACTTTCTTTATATTCAATTTATTGGATCATTCATTTAGTGTCATCACAATTTTATGTACAGACACAATAAATATTAATTGCAGACCTCTATGCAATTTAGTTCAGTGGCTAATGATCTGAAGCTCTGAGCCTTTGGCATTTTTAGGGGTGAAAATCAAGCCTCCATGTGCCTAAAACAGAGAAATAGACACACTTTTATAGGAAATCAGATCCATATAAATCTTCTAAATTTACTGAGAAAATCTCTGTAACATCGATGTTGGGGTCCAGGGGTGGATATCAAGCACGTGCCCCCTGCTCCATTCCCCCCCCCTCGATCCGCGCCTGAAACTATTACAATCTTTCTAGACTGGTTGGCCTGGGTGTACATGTAGGTGATGGTGATTGTTGGCATCATCGGCATGACATGGCCTGCAGAGCCTCACATTCAGTTTGGTACTTAGACGTGGCCTCCTCGTCTCTACATTACAGCCTATTAGTCTAATAGGGGTGTAATAGTAGTATGTAGCATGTAGGCCCCGTGACCAAATTCTGGGAACAAAGGTTTGAAAGTGTTTTTGTGTTTCCTGTGAATATTGAACAATTTTGACTTGGGGTCAAACAGGGGTCAAAATTCAAATATATTTCAATCGTGTCGATATACCAAATTACTCCTCTAGTCATGAGGATTCCAAAAATGTATGGTTTGTTACAAATGAGGGCTCTACATGGTCAAAAAACGGTGAAAGGTCACTGCACTTTTGACTGGCAGTCAAATCCACCAACACAGTTAACATTATCCGATTCTAATGATTTTAGTGTCTAATAATGTGTTTTCTGACATGGCAAATTCAACTTAACAACTTTTGAAAGTAAAAGTGGTTGCCATAACCTTGAAAATTTCAAAATGGCTTAAAAGGTTAACATAAATTAGCCAAAAACAACAACTATTTTCCCAAACCCATGGAAAAGAAATCAATAAATGTTTGTCACCGAAACGTCACGATCAATCGAAACACTCCATTTTTAAAACAAATAATGATTTTTAAACAACTGGATCGCAAACTATGTGTATTATTTTTCTTTAGAGCACATTGTTCGATTATTGCCGGAATTCCGGCTTTTTTATATTTTGGGTGTCAAATAGACGTGTATCAATCAGATATGATATGAATGAACCTGAATTTTTTTTTAAATAGACTTCGAAATGTGATTTTCAGTGTATTACCGTGTACATGTAGTTTAAAAAACTTTCTTGCATTGATGACTTCCACAACTGCCTTGAAACCAAGACTAACTTTGTTCAGAGCAAGGCAGATTTCCATTGATACAGCGTACCTTTGTGAGGACAATTCAAATTTGTACTGGAACATTTCAGGGGGCACCAAGGCAATGACCAGGGCTAACTGATCTCCCGACTTGAATGGGAACATCTTAAACATTTGAGGGCCATCAAGCGTTTGACACTTCCTTGCAAATCTGTCCACAAGCTTGTTGCCATAGCCAATGATTCACACCAGACCAAAGTATACGGGGACAGGGTTGGAACGAGACAACATGCTGCAACTGCCTTCATTTTGATAAGCCCCCTGCACACAAAGACTGTTACAAATTCTCCTTCCTCCAAAGATCATTTGCACAGTGGAACAAGCTACATGTACCACAAGATATTCTTCAAGCCCCAACAGTAGGTATCTAATTTACATTTAAAAAAAAGCAACAGTCCCTTGTTTCACCAGGCAGACATGAAAAATCTGAATTCAGATATAAGTCTGAAATTAATCATCCCAGTTCAAATTACAAGTTTTAAAAATAAAACGCACGACTCTGCTAAGCAGGTATATGAGGATTGTAAGTAGGCAGCCTACAATACATCCTAAATGTACACAATGTGCACGCACAGTAACAGCCCTCTGTAAGTAACAGGCCCAAGACTCTGTGTAGGGAAAGGTGCTTTCAGCTTTTAAGAAATTAACACTTTCAAAATGACCATATAAACCATGGTCAAACTTGACATAAAAGCAAAACTCAAAAAGAATGTCACATCGTAAACAAGCCACTTGTGTTTGAACGGGCTGGTTGACTTGCTAAGTCACAATTTGAATTCCTCTAGACTAGAGCCGGTTGCTATGTCACATACATGTAGTTCAGGGAAAGCTTTTGCGTAATTTTACCTATGAGATGGCGACCACCCATACACAATTCTGTATGAATCTATACATGGCACAGTCACAATGGCACCATGAGCTTTGCCCATCTGGAGGTTGCTGTACAAAAGCTTGCCCTGAACCCGCATATGATGCAGTCAGGCCATTGTCTGAACTGGCGGCTACAGCTATGGCTACGGCTAAATTTCCGCATCATGCGTTGAAATAACAGTACGTACTGAGCAACACTATTAGCAACAGTCACAGCCGTAGCCGCTAATTCCGATACGGCCTCAGTCTGGTCTGGGTACCACAATTTAAGTATTTACTGGTGACCAATCAAACTATTGTACATGTACCAGACATTATTTAAAATCTAACTCGCAATGGCTTATTCACAGATCTTTATCATAGGTAAACTGTGATCCATTCCTTCAAAAGCTTTCCCCCAGTGGGCTAGTATACAAGAATAATAGTACAATGAAAATTTCCACAGGTTTAACAAAATAAGCTACAAACAAATTGGCAGGGGGGGTGCATTGTGTTGTTGCCATTATGAAATTACACAATGAGTGACTATAGCATGTGAAACCAACACTCACTTCTTTCTATAGCAACTATCATTACAATCTTATCCCACGCACTGTAGCCTTTCCATGTAGCAGACTGTGAATTCATAAACCATGTTTTTCAGAGACAATCCCTGAATGATTGTTGATCTACAGTGTATGTATGTTTTGCATGACCATACTCGCATAAGTTGTATATTTGCACTTGTAATGAGTTCAGGCACAACCAGTTGGTATTTTACAAAGGTTGGTAAAAAATCAGGTTAAATTAGTCTTGAGGAAGTGGTGGTTAAAAAAATACATTTATTGTACTTAGCGGCTTGTATGGCCTTGTATGAAAAGTTTAATGTTGGGAGTGAACTCTAATGAAGTATTGAGGCTAAAGTTGAACTACCGCCCAGTTTCATGCAGAAAATATTGCTTTAAAATTGTCTGTTTTATAGCAAACAAAGCAGGGGGACCAGTCACATACTGTGCACATGACATGGTATTCGGGTTGGTAACCCTTTTCCAGTAAGCACAATTTAGTAAGTTGTTGTGCTTCTGTAGCTATGAAATTGGGCCTATTAGGGCTGCTTAAAAGCAAAAGCTATTTCTTAAAAGGTTTCTGCTAAGCAAAAATAAGCAGGAAACCAGTCACAAATGGTACATGTGACATGGTATTTTGGCTGGTAACCTCACTTTGATAAGCAAACTGTTTTGTGTTTCATTACTTTAAAGCAAGGCCCAATTTCATAGAGATGCTTTAAAAAGTATTAATTTAAACACAGCAAAATTATGCTTTATACCAGACCAAGGTTAGCAGCTAAAACACCAAGTCACATGTACAATTTATGACTGGTATCCTCTTCTTTTTTTGCTTAGCATAAAATTGTTTTAAAGCAATATTTTTAGCTTTAAGCAGCTCTATGATTTTGGGCCGTGGTGGTTCCATAGCACAAAATCCTCGTCTGAAATGTACACAGCCATCAGATTACGAGAAACATTCATGCCATTTAACTTCACACTTTTGTAGGGCAAGGCAAGTTTTCCAAGAAACACTAAGAAAAACTATGATAGTAAAATTGCAGGTATAACCCTGTATAAAACTCTTTCGGAACAAGGGTTGGCTCTGAGAAGAACCAGTGTGGCCTTTGCGTTTTGAACAGTGCATTCTGCTCGTCTTCAGAAGAAACTGTTCAAAACATTGGTTCTTCTCTTGACCACACCGCTTCTTCTCAGTGAGAACCAACACTTCTCCCAAAAATGTTTCATACATGGTCATTTTTCTTATGATTCATACCATATGCAAAGCTTCAAACATCATCTATATATCACAAACAATATTTCCCACCCCCTTATACCATAAACGGCTGGAACCAGTTCCAGAAATCTGAAACTCAATCTCAATCAGCATTACAACATTCAAATCAGAATTATCCGTTAGTATATTCACCCCCGTTCGATCCCCTGCTTGCGCCAGGTGTAAATACTCAGTTGTGAGTGCTGCCAGTATCAGAGCAGAAAGGCACCTGTTTCTGGATCATTTCAAGGGGCATCAAAGCAATCAGACTATAAGCACTCTGCTCGTCTTCAGGAGAAGAAGAAGACGAGCAGAGTATACTGTTTGAAACATCGAGACCACGCCGGCTCTTTTCAGAGTCAACACTCCTCACAAAAGAGATTTAATGTACACATGGATGTACCCACAACTTTCCAGTATATAGTTACTTCTCAATCAAATTATGGTAATGGAAGCAATTTAAAGGCTAGTAATTAAAGTATAAGGCCAGTCAAACTATGGTAATGGAAGCAATTATAAGGCTAGTGATTAAAGTATCAGGCCAGTCAAACTGAATTTAATGGCAGCTCCTTTACATGTCGCAATGAGATTTTGAACTAAAAATTTGTCCAACTTTTTTTTCGGTGCATTTGCAGTTGTTATTTAGCCAATGGTTGTGGGTGTGGAGCTTTATGGCCAAGTATATTGGATAGTTTCCAAGCAAAATTCCACTGCATTCAAATAAATACAATGCGACACATAGCTCGCTCATTTGCATAACGGGAAGAAATTGCAAAATACATCCAAATATGATTCTGCATAGAGACAGCATTCAGTTGATCAATAGTCATTATTGTGTTCGGGATAATGGTGAATACTTGTACAACATTGGTTTAATCGTTCAACCATGGACGCTGTGTTTACCTACTCCAGCGCCCTGTGAGTCACATTACTAAATAATCCCCCTCCAAAAACAAGGTTTGCCCTGCAGCAACGAGCTAGTTATGCTCAGTGGGGTCCTGGGAAAATTCCTCAGGTGCAGTGAGTGGGATTAAACTTGGCCAAACTAAAATTCTAATAAAAAGAAAATATTAATAATAAAGTCTTGTAAAGCACACATAAGGTGCTCAGGGGCTAGAACATTGTGTTCTCTTCTCGTCAGGCGTACTTTCAATCAGTCCTGGACTGCTCTCAACTCCCATGTGAGTATACAACCACGACAGCCTGTTAGGTGCGAAGGGATAATAATCAAACACAATAGCACCTCGCTCACAGGTTCCAATGTATACATGTATCCTCCTGGATGAGGAGAAGCAAGCAAGCGCCAATCAGTCCTGGACTGCTCTCAACTCCAAGTCCAATGTAAGTATACAACCACGACAGCCTGTTAGCCGAGGTGCTCAGGGGTAATAATGGAACACAATACCACCCTCAGCCCCTCGCTCACAGGTTCCCATGTATACTCCTGGATGAGGAGAAGCAAACAAGCGCCATGTTCGACCAGTCTAGGATTCAAACCCACACTACCCCGACTCAGCCACCAGAACTTGAGTGTAATGGGCCAGACCACTTGGCCACAACACTTCACATTCTTAAGTCAGAATTATGATTGCTGAGCCTGATTTTACAAGAAGATAAGGAACATCTGGGACATTCCGTGCCAGTTTACGTGAGGGTTATCTATGGTGGCCCTGAAGGGACATCGCATATCGCAAACGTGTGCGCACACGTATGCAATGTCGTGAAACAATTCGCGAATATGTGCGCATACGTATGCAATGTCGTGAAACAATTAACGAATATGTGCGCATACGTATGCAATGTCGTGAAACAATTCGCGAATATGTGCGCACACGTATGCAATGTCGTGAAACAATTCGCGAATATGTGCGCATACGTATGCAATGTCGTGAACCAAATCGCGAATATGTGCGCACACGTATGCAATGTCGTGAAACAATTCGCGAATATGTGCGCACACGTATGCAATGTCGTGAAACAAATCGCGAATATGTGCGCACATGTATGCAATTTCGTGAAACAAATCGCGAATATGTGCGCACACGTATGCAATGTCGTGACAAAATTCGCGAATGTGTGCGCACACGTCTGCGAATATATTTGCGATGTCGTGAATTTTATTGCATACCATGTCGCATACCTTTGGGGTGATGTCATAGTTGCGAACAATTTGTTAGTGACCTAGGGAGTACGTGGCGCTACAGTCAGGTCAGGCTCCCTGTAAGCATGTACCCAGGAACTTGGCACCAGGCCAAGTCTTGCCATACCGGAAGACCACCCGCCTCGCTTGCCTAACAACAATGACTACCGCTGCAATGACTACCGCTTATCTCACTGTAGGCAAGAAACCACCCAGATCATTAGACATTTTATTCAAAGGTATGCAACATGGTATGCAATAAAATTCACGACATCGCAAATATATTCGCAGACGTGTGCGCACATATTCGCGAATTGTTTCACGACATTGCATACCGTGTGCGCACATATTCGCGAATTGTTTCACGACATTGCATACGTGTGCGCACACATTCACGATTTGTTTCACGACATTGCATACGTGTGCGCACATATTCGCGAATTGTTTCACGACATTGCATACGTGTGCGCACATATTCGCGATTTGTTTCACGACATTGCATACGTATGCGCACACGTTTGCGATATGCGATGTCCCTTCAGGGCCACCATAGTTATCAGTGAATAACTCAGTTTTGCTGAGAAGCGAACAAGCGCCAATTAGTACTGGACTGCTCTCAACTCCCATGTGAGTATACAACCACGACAGCCTGTTAGCCGAGGTGCTCAGGGGTAATAATGGAACACAATACCACCCCAGCCCTCGCTCACAGGTTCCCATGTACACTCCTGGGTGAGGAGAAGCAAACAAGCGCCATGCTCAAAGTATTCATTATTTTCTTTACCGCTCATTTGCCCCTAAAACAAATAGACCTAAAATGGATTTGAGATTTGTTATATCCTCATTATTTAATAATCACCACTCTTCGGGAAATCTCCAAAAAAACGTTTCAATGTTTCTTTTAAGAACAAACAAGCAAACAAAAAACCAGTATCCAAGGCACAAGCTTTCCTGCTACTCAAAACAATGCCAGGTGTTTATACAACCTTGAGTCCAAAGTACTTCACTAAACAAGTCAAGTCCACAAACTGACATGTTTCCCAAATGATAATTTTGGGCAAGTGTGAGCTTCAATAACTTCAATTCATTTCAATTCATTTTATTACAAAAGATAAAATAACTAAAACAAATTATTTTTTTCATTTTAAATTTCTTCTTTCATGTTCAAAATGAATTGGAAACCAATAATTATAACGATACATAAAAGGGTAGTAAAATAAAATAAAAAGTAGTATAAAAGGTACAAGGGAAAATGGGTGAACATAGAAACATCTATGACAAAAACAGGATTTGAACCTGTGACCCCCGGATTTATTTGTTGGTACAGCACTCTAAAAATAAATGTTAAAAAAATACACTTAAGAAGCTTCACAATGAATAAAACTGTGTTACAAAAGAAATTAAGCCTGTACGTGAATGTGAATCTTGGATCATTTTTTGATGACTGAAAAGTGAACATCCAATATGTGACTGCCGCTGAACTCAAGACACTAATGACAATGAATGATGAATTGGGACATGTAGCAAGTCAGTCACCGTGCCGGACGACGCAAGCGCAAGTTTTAGTCAATTGATGTTGATAATGAACACCCATTGTTTGTGGGGTCACAAACATGGAGTCTGTAGTTTACAGTGTTCTGTCATGACATCACATTCTGCTCAACAATTAATATCCAAACACTGCTAAACTCAGCTCCTGTTCTAAATTAGTTCTTCGGACCCATCGTGGCTGAGTTGTTAAAAGCGCCGGACTCAAGATCTGGGTCCAATTTCATAAAGCTTGTAAGCACAAAAACTTGCTAAGCACAGAAAAGTCTTGCTTAGCAGAAACAGGTTACCAGCCAAAAATCCATCAAGGTTACATTGTTGCGACTGGTGCCCTACTAATATTTTTTGCTTAGCAAAGAAATTTGCTAAGTAGTATTTTCTGCTTAACAGCTTTTTTGAAATTGGGCCCTGGTGATTCTTATAAGCAGAGTGTGGGTTCGAGTCCCGGTCGTGGCATTTGTGTCCTTGAGCAAGATACTTTATCATAACTGGGTTTTTTCTTTGGATGGGACATAAAGCCAAAGGTCCCATGTACTAGGATTGGTAGTGCATGAAAAAGAACCCAGAACACTTACTGTGGGTGAGTATAGGTTTACTCCGGTGTTTCTGGTTCACATACATGTAGCAAGCACCCTTGTTTACAGGTTTCCTCAGGCTAGCGAGCTACAACGATTAGGTCTACTTTTGAGGCATCCTTAGTTTCATTACTGGAATAATAATAATAAAACTACTAATTATAAATAATAACAATATTTGGCTTGATTCCTTGTCCCAGGAAGTTCTGCATCAAGAGATGTCAACTTTGGCATTGTGAATGATCTTTGGTTTACCCCAACACGGATACAGCTTTTCTCTTCGCCCCAAAAATGTACAACCACATTTCCTGGTACTTAAGTAGGGGCCCTCCCTTATAGTGTTTGTTGCTATTGTTCTGTCGGTGAGTAAGCAAAACAGAGTGCCAACACTTTTGTTGCTACATTGTTCGTATTTCCTTAACAGATCGACATTTTTTTTAAAAGGTTACGAAAGCACTCCCCTTTTCACACTTCATACTGTTGTGAAAACACACAGAGTTTCTCAACTATCAACTGCAGTCTGTAAACTATACACTGCAGAGACCAATATGGTGCTGACTAAACAGAGAAACTGCTACCATCATGTGACTGTGGCGAAAAAAAAAAAAAAACGCAGAGCACACAATGTCCTAGAGTCCTCTGTACGAGTCGATGTATGGAATGCAAGGGATCACTGCTGTGGCTGACACCACGAAGGAATGGCTATAACTGAGATGCCATAATATGAGATGCATAAGTACATACAGTACAGAAATTGCTATAAACCTCTTTTTAACATTTGGTGGTGAACATTAAGTCTGAGGGAAATTGTTTAACATCGAATGGCATTGATAGAACAATGGCTTTGAAACAAACACCTGTAGACTCCAGTGACGGGAAACCAGTCCAAAATCTAAGAATTAAGAGCTCTAACAAATACAGTCTTGTTTGTTTATTTGTTTAGATCATATTCGCATCAAGGGAACTTGGCAAAGCTCTCACAAGGGGATATACATGCCACGCTAAGCTGGCAACAGCCAATCTCTTTCATACAAATATTGGTTTAACGTCTATGATTATGGAGTGCACAAATCAATAAATTGTGATTCAGTAACTACATGTAGACGGCAATACTTACTCTAGTCACTGTGAAATCAGCGTTTAGCTTGGCCGGATTTGAACAACAACCTTGTTATTGCAAGTCCTGCAGTCTACTGGACACAGTCCAACCTGAAATGTGTAGAAATTTGACCAGTGAAGAGAGCTGTACAAAGTTCTACGTTCACAGGTCAGTAACATTTTGAAGAACTAGAGCTCAGTGTTCGTTTGCAAACGAAACACAGAGCTGTTCCTTTTAAAAAACACCTTTAAGGTGACCTTCATCTGATTCTGTTTATCTTGTAAAACTGCACCTTAAGGTGACGTCACTTGACATCTGATGACCTCATTAGAACAGGACCTTACATTTTTGATGCTCCACATCCCCCTTGCGTACATGCAAAGTTTCAGCTTGATCGCGCATTTTTAGTGTTAAAATATAAATCTTTGAAAATTGCACCTTTAAGATGACGTCATGTGATGCTTGATGTGGTCATGATGACGTTATTGTAATATGAACAAGGCCTCATCAGAGTTTTAACATGGTGCCGATTTGAAGTTAATCCAATACACAGAAAATTTGATTTTGCCCCAGAAATGCATTTTTTTCAAAGAAGGAAAAGGGCAAACTTTGACCTTCCGGTACGACCAGACGTAAAGGTCATACGATTTTGGCGTTAACTTTTCAAATGTTGCCCTAGTCTCGATCAATCAGATGCCCAATTATGAACATCATAGCCGTAACATTCAATGAGATACAGCGTTTAGCAAATGTTCATTTTTTCAACTTAAATGGCGTGTAATTTGACACCCGATGATGTCATGATGATGCCATTGTTATATGCACTAGGTCTAGTCAAGGTCTTAACATGATAGACAATAATATTAATAATAACAATAATAATAAATAGAAAAAAAACTTTAACAAAAACAATATAGCTGTTCACAGACAAGCTGCACTTGCTGGGAACAGCTTTAAAAAAAAAGAGAGCACTATTCAGCTACATTCTTCATCACCCTTCAAAGACTTGACAAACATGACCCTTTGAGGCCAGTGTTATTCTTTAAACTTTTGTTTTATGAGATATCGCCTAACTCACAAGGCCGGACAGCCACTTCAAGGTGAGGGCTACACTAAAACTGATTTGGGCTGTCAACCCAAATCAACTGTCACCAGGAGCAAGTTGCCACCTACTCCTGAGGCTGAAACAGTCCAAAAGGATCTACATGTAGGCATGGGTATGATCCACTAGGAGCCTGGATGGTAGAGCAGTACCTTCCCAACTTTTTACAAAGCAATTATGGTTACATGTAAGTGCCTTGCTCAAGGGCACAGTGTGTCATGACAGTGATTCAAACCCACACTCTACTGCCGACAAGGTGAACTAGACCACTCGGCCACGACACGCTGTTATACAACCTCATTACAGCCTCATTCCCATCCTACAGTTTATTGTCCCAAGGGCTGCATTATTGACTTGTTCTGATTGTACTCAGAATCCGAAGTAATGGCTACTTACAAGACTATTTCTAAATAACATTTAGTCCGATGATCTTAAAGTCTGGTTTTACTGACAGAATGAAGGCTTTTTTTTTTTAACACTGGACCAAGGCATTAAGTCAAGGGGGAAAGGGGTATAGCACAATCACTTGCAATGCATGTCGTTTAAGCTACATGTAAGCATTCTACATGATGTAAGTCATTATTTTTTTATTTAACTATTAGATTGCTGCAGCAGTTACACACATAGCTAAACACACACAAAATCATTTACCGAAAGTTCTCTAGTGTAAACAGTTAGATATTACCACCCTCAGAAAAAATGGACTCGTCCGGGCAATCTCATTGGCCGGGCGCTTGCAGAGCTCTACAACAACCCTATTCAAATGTCATGTACATACACACGCAGAGTATAACGTACATATGCACTAGGCCTACAACACGTTCGCACAATGATATTGGCTTTGTACAATAGAGCTTCGAACTGTCGGCATCGCGAGAGTCAAATAAGATTATTTTCAACAATGGTGGTGCGTTGGTGGTGTTACCCCCCCCCTCCCTAGTTGTTCAGTCAAGTTTACTTGGGATGACGATCCAATGTTTTGGCAACATCTTCCAAAACTTTTATTTACATGTAGTCCAAGTTTTAAACCAAAAGTACATGTACCCTTACACACACACCCATATTATTTGTCAACCTGCTAAATTGTTGACATCTCTTTGTTCTCCCATTTGTTTGTTAGAATACTTGGCAAAGCTCCCACAAGGGGATGTATTCCTTCCTCCATTGGGATATACCACTGTACTGCCAAGCTGGCAATGTCAGCCAATCTCTCTCATACAAACATTCATTCAACGTCGAGATGATTATGAATAGAACAAATCAGCAGTGTGGCTGTCCTCATCAGTCTGTGAATTGCTCAAAAAGTCATCGGTTTCAATAGGGTAGACACAAACTATGTTTGTTGAACTGGGAAATCAAACGACTTCTCTCTGTTCTCCCGATGTTTGGACTTTTGGTTTTGGTAAAGTAATGAAGTGAGGACGTTGTCGAACTGTCAAAACACCCAGATCTTTTTTGCTAAAAATTTCAGTTCAAAATGTTAAAACAAATAACACCCCACAGCCCCCCCCCCTCCCCTCCCTCCACCAAAGCCGGCTCAAAAAAATGTTCACTGACAATGTGACATGGTCTTCATATGTGAGGTTGAGGTCTATTCTGAGTGAGGGCTTCATGCACTGGTGTGTCCAGCTGTCAACATTGAAACCTCAACCTCAATAAAGGTTCTACTGAAATAACATGAATAATAGAGGCATAGTGCATTAGAATGGTCTTGTAGTCCATGAGCATACACATGTAGAACCATGGGGATGGAGGTACAAATATTAAAATAAAGATAGTGGATATGTACTGCCAGTGTGGCAGAAGATTCTGTCCCTACCCCCCCCCCCCCATATGGCGAATTGTATAGAAATTTGTCTGACAGCCAATCTTTTGAATCAACTTCCTTCAGCCCATGTTAACTTGTAAACCGTATGGGGGACAGCACACACCGGGGGACAAAATCCCCTATAACACCGGCACTGGCTACATTCAAGTGTAACTAAACGCTACATGTATTTTAAGCCAGCAGATCATAATAATATAGCGCCTCTTTGACTCATGTACACACTTGTACATGTACACCAGTACTCCTAAAACTATGAGGTTCGATCCGCTATCGTCTCCACAAACCTCATCATGAGCTACATGTACATGTACATACAAAATCCTATTCAAAACTTTTTGCCCTCCACGTTTGCATGCCTACGTACAGTTCTCTTTTGAAACCGGATCTCGCCAAAATTAGGCTCTACGTGTTCCTTGTACTCTCATTGAGCGTTGCTCTGGTCCAGAAAATCCACTAAAAAATTGTTAAAAGCAATAAACTATTACCCGAATTTAGATCCCATTCAAACAGTATTGTACAGTTGTAACAAATATTGCGGTGGACTTGCTAGTTGCGATAATCGTAACCCTCTATCCTCCCGACGGTCGGAGACCGCAGGGTTACGAGTCATGCAGTTCAAAAAAGTGGCGAAATTACAATTTCAACTATTTTGGTCAGACTAGTCACCAGATTTGCCCAATTTTTACCACTTTCAAAAAACATGAAACACATTCTAAAATATGGATGTGATCATCAATGTGTCATGAATCCATTCGTATTACTCAAAACATCATTGAGAAAATATTTTAAGAAAAAAAGACAAAAACTTACCAGAGACTGAGCGAAATTCTCATGAAGCGTAGACAATCTCAGGTCCGGTTTTCGAACCTCGCGATTCGTGACCTAGCAACATCTCGACCAATCAGCGTAAGCGGACTCGTCATTGAGCGCTTTTTGTTGAGTTGCACAATCACAGGATATTTGTGAGGAAAAATTTTTCCAGATTGAGCGCGCAATTAATCAGCGCAAACTGCAGATGGCGCAAATCTGTTGTATACATTAACTGCGTGCACGCACAGTCGCACATGGACGATCGCCACGCCTACACAATGGTTTGGTTTACGCTGATTGGTTGATTTAGGGGAAGCGCGGTCCATGGACATTTCGGTCAGTTTCTGGTAAGTTTTTGTTCGTTTTTTCTTCAAATAATTTTTCAACGATGTTTAGAGTGTTATGAATGGATTCATTACACATTGAAGATCAAATCCATGTTCTTAGAATGTGTGTCATGTTTTTTGAAAGTGGTAAAAATTGGGCAAATCTGGTGACTAGTCTGACCCAAATAGTTGAAATTGCAATTTTGCCACTTTTTTGCACTGCATGACTCGTAACCCTCCGGTCTCCGACCGTTGGGAGGATGGAGGGTTATTATCGCAACTATGGAGTTGCATGATTTGTGACGACTGTTTGCTACGCTTGCAAAAAGTTTACCAAACAAACTGCTCGTAACGCAGCAAGCGCAGCAAACAGTCGTAGAAAAAACAAACTGGTGGTACTCCTCAAAAGTCTTAAAAAGTAGGCCTATTAATCTTTTTTTGTCAATGGATACATGTACATGGTGAGTTTTAACTTTTAGGACATGTTTAGGTAAACTGATCAACTTTATTTTTAAGATGCCAAAGAGATTGCAATAACAAAAATGTGAATTTAAAAAGTGACCCACAACTGGTCAAACGACTGTATTTTCAGTTACTGTACAGACAATTACCTATCTATTTATAATTTAGTGACAGAGACTGACCACAACACTGCACCAAACAATGGGCTGACTTCTTTTTGAAAATCCAAGTACAAGTACAAGTACTAGTAGTGAGAACATTTTGAAGAAAAACCCATGCCGAGACCGGGGAAACTTAGGAACTAGCCTCGAAAACTAGCCACTACCGTTACCCAGTGACACAGCATAGGCTGCAATTCGCGCATAGTTGTCAGAATTACACGCAGTCATAACGTCCGTGTGCAGAGCATGTATAGAGTGAATGGTGAAACCATGTCGTGAAACACACTCAAAGATGGGACGAGTGTTTTGACTCAAAAACTAAAAAGTAAACACTTCCACCACTTACTGAGAATCAGCAAACATATGTTTAAATGAAAATGAGACTTACCAAGGGAAAACCAGCGTCTTATCACATGAATTTGAGCAATTTCTGTCAGTCTGACGGAGCGTCGTTTTGTTAGCTCTGCAGTCTGCTGAAAAAGTTGGTTTCTACTTCCTGTTGACACCTATCCACACCACAACTTTTTCATGCGCGTAAACTGAATGGATAACTATTAAAACGCAAACCGTAACAATGTACTCGGGTACCCATATAAAGTTTACATTTCATTTCCGCTTTGGAAATTACTACGGTGTCCGTAATAGGACATAATGAAATGCGAGACAACTGCATTTATGTGTATTTCAGCTTTTATATAAGTTTCATTTCAGTTAAAAGGTATATTCTTGCAGTAGACATGGCCGCCGGAGTCGGGGGCCGGGGGGCCCGGCCCCCCTTTTTTTTTGAAAAATTGGGAATTTTTATAATTTTGTTTTACTATGCCTGCTCAAAAATGCCTGGCCACAAGTGTGTGTGGTGTCTTTTCCCCCTTTTAGGCACATGGAGGCTTGGTTTTTCACCCCTCAATGTGCCACAAGCTCAGAGCTTCCGGGGGATTTGCCCCCTGGACCCCTGCCGGGGCCTCACCCCTGGACCCCACCATCGGTGTTGCAGAAATTTTTCCAGTAAACTTAGAAGATTTATATGGATCTGATTTTGAATAAGAGTGTGTCTGAACTCTGTTTTTTGGGCATGTGCAGGCTTGATTTTTCACCCCTCAAAAAGCCAAAAGCTCAGAGCTTCCAGGGGCTTTGCCCCCTAGACCCCCACCGGGGCTTCACCCCTGGACCCTTACCATCGATGTTCCATTAAATTTTCCAGTAAATTTAAAAGATTTATATGGATCTGATTTCCTATAAAAGTGTGTCTATTTCTCTGTTTTAAGCACATGGAGGCTTGATTTTTAACCCGACAGATAACGCCGAGGGCTCAGATCTTTAGGGGGCGAAGCCCCCTGAACCCCCACCGGGGCTTCGCCCCTGGACCCCACCAGGGGCCGTAAGGCCGGCCCCTGGACCCCACCCATTTTTTGTTTTCCCTAGTATCACCGTTGTGCCCCCCCGGTTTAAAAATCCTGGATCCGCCCCTGCCCCCCCCCCCCCCCACTTTTAAATAACTTCCGGCAGCCCCGAGTAGATCATTATTAACATTCCAGGCACTTCTTTGAATAATTTTAATTCTTTTTAAATGTTTTACTTCTGACAGGTGCTGACGATATTTTATCATTATATAACTTCTTAGGCAATATACTCATAAAAAGTCCATGGATTTTTTTAAATATTATAAAATGTGATTATCAAATCTGTTTTTCTTGCAATTTGACTTAATTTCATCATTCAAAATTGTTACAGAATCCCTTTTTTTTACAGAAAAAGTACAACATACACATTTGTTTTAAAATGATTTTTTAAATATTATGAACTCGTAAGGAAATGTTGAGTTTTCTTGATAATTCAAACTCCCAATAAAGTGCTATAAATAGACTATATCGACAGTGGCGTAGCCTGGGAACAAGGGGAATGGGGGTAGTTCCTCTGGAGCCACTTTGGAGGGGGGAGGTGTGCCACATCGATTTTGTCTTCTTTTTTGTGTGTAAATATATATATATATTTTTTAATGTGATATCTTAGCCTATGGTTATAACTATTGACTCAAAATAAACTCAAGTCTAAAGACGAAGTAGTAAAGGGCCAGATCATCCTTGACCTTACCCCTGGGTGCCACCAAACCCTAGCTACGTCACTGGCTTTCAATGATTAGCATCAAGATCCATTCACACTGCTAATACAATAGTCAGAGGTGATCGAGTCATTGCCGACACAAAGGTCTGAAACAAGGATCCAAATTGTAGGGAACGTTGTCATGATGGCATGTCCACCTGTGATAGCCTTTCGAGTTAAAGATTTTCAGGAAGCTTCAATGAACAGTGTCCTCAGCGAAAGAAAACTACATCAAAGATCATGTCTTCATAAATCCTCATAAACAAAAGTCTGAATTTAATTAAATGTGAGAAAATAGAATCAGCCGTTTCAAACTGCTTCCCAACCAAAAGAACCTATGGTATAAATGTCAAAAACATCCAAAAGGTGGATATACACAAACCGTAGGACATCACTTCAATTCCATGCTCCTTCGCTATGCTCATAGTAATACGCATGAAAAGCAGTTTTATTTTCTATGGACGACAAGAAACAAAACAACACACTTCACAATACAAGAACTTTGTTTCAGATAATTTATTATAGTGTGGGGAATAGGCCAGAGAGCAACAGTGATGAACTATTACAAAGTTATTTTTTGAAGAGGAATGAAAAATAAATACAAAATACCTCGAAAAAGATAACAACCACTGGGATCGTATTATCTCTTGGCGCCCGACTACATAATCACTAAAGAAAATTGCACAACAGTTCTCTGAGTAAAAAAAACAGAGTTGCATCTGGATAATATTAAGTAAAACAAGATATTTATGTAATACTCTTTAGCCTAAGAGATGGTTTAACTTTTGGTATTAAAGCTGGCAATTGTTTGGTTAATACTGTAAAAGTTAGCACAGTGATACATTTCAACACATAACGTGTAACTGTTTAAAATTTGCTAAATATTCTGATATTAATATATATGCAGAAATAATTTACACAGATCATTTACAACTAATTCCTAAGACAAGAAAATAAATTTTAAGATCTGGATAATTTGGAAAACCGAATGACACTGATTGTCTTGTTAACATGCCTGTATTTTCCGTGCTAGAATTTGTGCGTTTTGTGTTTTTTGTGTCATATCGGATGACCAGAACAAAAGCCGCCTGTACTTTCCATTACGGAGCTAGGCCTGAGCATTCACTCCCCACGTAATGCTTAATTTTACCCACAAACAGCTAGAGGATCTGGAAGATCCCCGGCAGTAACTGGTTAAAATATTTCACTATCCAGCAATATATCCATTTGTATGCAGTACATACAAAATTTAAAGACTTTTTGTCCGGTTTTAACATTTCTGCTGATCACTACAAGCTGTGAATTATAAGAAACTTAAATGGCGCATAATTAATAACTGGTTAATGTAAAGACCACTATGTTATACATGACATTGTACATTTTAAAAAGAGCCACAAAGCCTGTACTTCCTGGAGGCACAGTTTGTACACAAAGAGCATGTAATGAAATTTGAAAGAGAAGGAAAAGAAATTCCAAATGGTTCAAAGTTGACCTCAAAAACAATCAGGAAACCTTTGCTGCATATCTGAAATATTAGCATGGGTCCGATTTACAGCATCCGTTTCCTTATTTGCCTTCTTATAAAGTACAAAGACAAGTATCAAGAAACAAACCAAAACGATTCCACAAACTACAAATACAATAATAAGAGTCGTCTGCATTGTACTTCCGTAGCTGAAGTAACCGATGTCAAATGTGACTGACTTTCCATGAACCACCTGCAAAAAGAAGGTGAAAATGTCAGACAAATTTTTTCATTCATTTGCAATGTTCAGATTTGTTTTTGCATCTACAGAGGGGCTCCTAGGTCAAATTCAGTTTTGTGATCCACTCACTTTCCAATAGATAGAATCCTTACAAATATGTGGAAATAATAACAAGTCTCTCACCTTACGTTAAAATGGTGTAAAATTCCACTGTGTTTGATACCCTTCATGTGCAATTTTTTTCAAAATACAAAAACGTTTGATGTTGTCACATTTCAAATGTGCAGAGAACTTTTAAGTTCATTCCTGAATTCTGATGATATTCATTAAAAATGGCATTGAATTTGAGCTCATAAATGGCACAGAAATTTCTCTTTGGAATGTACAGAGTACCTGTAGACCCATTTGTTTTTTGCTGTCTGGTGGAGTCACGTTTTGAAAGAGTATCAAATAAAATTGCATTGTACACCACTTTAACTTGAGGTTCGAGAACTGTAAGTTTCACCCATTTCAATGAGGATTCAATCTATTGAAAAATAAGTGCATCACAAAACTTAATTTGACCTTGTCGGCCTTCTTTAACAGTCCTTGGTAATGTGAAGTTGCAAAGGTGAAGCCTATGGGGGTTGGGAATGAAATAATCTTGGAAATAATCACACGAAGTTGAAGTCTTAAAAAACCCAAATAGGTTTGTAAAACATAATCTTACAATTAAATGGATCGAAATTGTAAAATTTGAGCACACACTTTCAATTCATGTAGCACCCCAGCAATGGCGGCGTGGCATGCAGCACTTGTGGGTATGGATTGGTCCATACAAAGACCCACATCTGCAACTTTGTCTTTAAAGATTTATAAATTATAAATTTCTGCTAATTTATATTGAAGAAAAATTTCTCAGCTGAAAGATAGGGTCATAGAATGGTTCTGTCAATGTAATGCTGATTTATACATGTAGGTACAATTATAAGAAAGATATCATAAAAGTCTCATGTGAAAGTTTCAGCTAAATACAGTGTCTACTTGATGAGAAAAGAGCAAAAAACTGTCTCTGTATTTTACACAAGAACATCAAATCCATCCACGCTTAGTGAGGTACCCACCGCATTTCTTGCTGCAGTATTCACAATTGGACACCAACCCTCAGAAATCTGAGAACCGATTCATGCATGAATCGTTTCAGAGATTCAAACATTTTGGGGGGAAAAGTTTTCAAGACCATATTACCTCAAAGGGAATCCTTTCTCAAAGTAGTTTACACAATCAACAGCTGCATGAAATGCTTCTCACCGAGTAAGTTTTTATGGAGCACTTACCTATCTATGACCCTACCTTTAAACAAAATTTAACTTTGTTGGTAAGAAGAATAAAACCTTACCCTGACAATTGGCAAATTTCTTGAGGTGTTCATTCCAAGATTATCTCCAGGTGCGGGTTGCTGTTGCGGTAGTGTACAGTAGACATTGGCAGACCCTACTCTAACATCCGTGCACAGTTCTTGACCAATATACACAGTGATCTCTTCTCCCGTTATCGCAAAATCAATTCTCTCACCCTGGTAAAAAAAATACAGCAAAAAGACAATAAGAGGTCTGCGTGTGCTAAGCAGGGAACCAGTCACAAACAGTACACCTATGGTGCGGCATTTTGGATGGTAACATTTTCTGGTACAACAAAGTGCCTGAGAAGCCCTCAAAAAATAATGCGTTGTATGTGTGTGATGTGTACGACACAACATCAGCACGTATTCTGACCTCTTAACACATGCTATGAAACAGTCTTTCCAATGGATATGGTTTTACTGTCCTGTGAAAAGACAAATTCACTCATGTTACACCGATACAAAGAGAAAATATTCAGCTTGAAGGAGCCGTTTGATCCGTAAATTTGTGCTGCTTAGCTGGCTACAGTAATTCAAGTTGCGTGATCAAGACAATTTGTAGGTTCTTGTCACTCACATGGATAGAAGGAAAGTTAACTTGTTTAAATAAAATTGTAGGGTTGAACAAAGCCAAATTGACTAGAGTGGGGTTTGTACCAACGACTGCCGGATTAACGTGCTGGCGCTCTACCAACTGAGCTATCTAGCCCTATGTTGGCGGTCTCCCAATTTTGTTCATATCTTCTTTCACGGATGCCAGTCAGAAGCCATACAACTGTTAACTGCCGTATTTTCACTCATATACTTCGTGCACAATATATGTAGCCTACAGACATACAGACCTACCCAGATCTAACCCAACCTCTGATAAAGTACGGCAGTAAACAGTTGTATGGCTTCTGACTTACTAGAATTTATCTCCATCATGCAAAGATTCAAATCCTACTATGAAACTGGAATGTATTCCTTACGCAAAGTTGGTACATGCTAGTATTTTTGTGGGCCACTTGAAAAGTACTTCACAGTAAAAGTAATTTTTACTCTTTCTCATCTTATACTCACAAGAATTTGTAATTTGCTCCCATCCTTCATGCCAACCCCGTCAGAGTTTCCATATATTGGGTGATCAAAAGTATAGTAGACAGGATTCTGGACGTACTCCATGGGCTTGCACCCCATCATCTGATCTAGGCACCATCTTCTCAATCCTTCAACTCCGTCCATGATGAAGCCGGTTGTTATCATCAAACTTGAAGAGTCCGTGGATGTTACATCAGGGATGTTGATTGCAGGTGTAACACAGATCATCTCAGCGTCGGTTTCTACTCTACAATCCTGAGATAAAAAAAAAATGTATCAAAAATAGGGGAGACCTCATTCCCAAACCTCCGCATATCAGAGGGTCATGGAGGTTACTGCCGGGTTTTCCACACTTTGGTTTTGAAGAATAGACTTGGCTGTCTCTGACAATAATGAAAACCCACCAAATTTTCCATGGGCTTGCAAACTCTGCCTGCAAAAGACCATGGCATGTCGTGGCCAAGCGGTTAAGAGCACCAGACACAAGATCTGGTGTTTCTGATAAGCAGAGTGTGGGTTCGAGTCCCGGTCTTGACACTTCTGCCCTTGCCTTTAAGGACAAAAGTGTCAAGAAAATTACCAAAAGTATACCCTGTACTTTTGGTAATTGTCAAAGACCAGTATCCTCACTGGGTGTATCCCAACATATGCATAAAACTTATGACAATTTTGGCTTATCTGGTCATCAAAGTTGCAAGAAAATAATGAAAGGAAAAACCACCCTTGTTGCATAGAATTATGTGCTTTCAGATGCCTGAAAAAGGCTTCATGCTTAAAGCCTTTCTCAGATTCAAATTGTTTTGGTGAAAAATTACCTCTTTCTCTAAAACTACATTACTTCAAAGGGGATTGTTTTATAATATAAACAGCTCTCTCCAGTGCTCTTTACCAAGTAAGTTTTATATGGTCATTAATTTTTGGAATAATTATGAAAGGTATTCCCTCCCTTTAAGCTAGACACTTTTAACCATTATTGCTTCGTCCTTCAGATGGGACGTAAACTGTAGGTCTTGCGTTTTGTGTAATGCACACAAAATAACCCAGTTACACTACTCGCTAAGAGAAGAGGTTTGCCCCCAGTGTTTTTTGGCAGTGTCTGCTAAATTGCGTGTGCTACATAAATTGGTCTCATAATTCAAAAACCTGTCTTAAACTGTTTCTGTTTGTTGAAGCACCTTGACTGGTAGAAACGTGCACTGTATAAGACTTTTGTATGTTTACACTTGGTTTAACTTCCAAAGTCTTGAAAAGATCCCTTTAGTTTTAAAACAAGACATGCCTTACCATCTGAAAGCTCTCATTTTCTATGGCTATGAGAATCTGTGGTTTTTGAATAATAGAAAAACCAGATCCGTATACTGTTATCTCTCGGCCCCCTCTGAAAAAAAAAAAAAAAAAAAAATCAGTGCTCTTATAGATTGTTTAAAATGTGCAGTTTGTGCTTTACTTTCAAAAGTTGATCTACAATAAATCAAGGTAATTTGGCACAACTTCATAAAACAAGTTCTGCTGAAAGTTTTGACAGATAACGCAAACATAAAATTTTGTAGACATGAGCTCTTTGCTTTTTTCACTGATGACCCAAACAATGACATTAAAACAAGTTTGCTCAGTGACAGTTTCTTCCCTGCCTTTCACCTCAGATGGGAGTTTTACATGTGGATTGGGTTTCCAGTCCCTACCTGATTCACTGGTTTTCTCTATTTGGAGTTTTCCTACCACATCTAAAACTAACTTATTTCGTCATCATCTTCACCACAAAGGTATCATCAGGCCTATGGGTCACGGTGCCACTGCTAGTAGCTTTTGAGGGTCTCCTGGCTTCCTTACCAAAACAAAAAAGAATACAATAATTCAAAAGGTAACTCACGCCAAGATGCTTTTCGTCGGAAGAATTTTATCCACTGTAGGGTCCTCTGCATATGTGTAATCTCCCTCAGTGAATTTAACAGCACCGTCAAAAATGATGCTTATATTCCTTGAGCTGAGTTCATTGACCCTTGATGTTAAACAGGTCAGGTTGTTATTGTTCACTTGATCCCTGTGACAAAAGAATACAATAAATCCCTTTAAGTGAAAGCTGGTAACATTTTAAGTCACAGCACAATTGGTTTATTTCACTGTTTTCTCTAAAGTGCAATGCCCTAGGGGAGTCAAAGTCCTTGATTATCCTAGGCTGAACCATTCCACATATCAAACAGGGAGATCAGAATTGTGTTAGTTTTGTTTATGTTTTTGTTTTTTTGGGGGGTTTAAAAGTCCCTGTTGTCCGAGTCCGAGTACAAGTCCGAGCCACAGTGCTCTGAGACGAAGACCACCAAAACGAACTCCAGACCGGTCTCGAGTCCGAGACCGGACTGGAGTCCTCCAGCACTGAAAAGTAATGTACCTGTCAAGTAAGCAGGGTGCATTGCCAATCGCCAAGTCGATAGTTCTTCCGACATCAAGGCTCTCACCAAAAATTGTAACCAAAGTCCCTCCAGATTGGGGACCTGCCTTTGGGTTAAAATCCTTTAAAACTGGGTTCTACAAAAACAAAATGTAAAATGTTTCACATCTTTAAAACATTCTAGTCTACTGAATTTTTATCCGCGGAGAATCTTGGATGGGGTTGGGCAGAATAGGGCTGGGTGATCATTTAAAATCAAAGATCCACTCAAACCTTTTAGAATTATTAGATAGTATGTGCATTGTTATGAATCAATATTAGCAATAGAGCATAATAACAATTTAAAATGAGGCCCAGCCAAAATACCATGCTGTTATGGCATCGCGCTCCACACACCAAGCTATACAACCAAAATATTTCTGGGCTTTTTTTTTCACTGCCCACGCACATGCCTGATTTTACACATGTGACAGGTTCTTATGATGAACTATGATTAAAGTTGAAGGCTAAACTATTTCACAAAGAGGATTTTGAGGGAAATCTGGCGTTCAGCCATGGAAGGTTGGATTAGTAGTTTCAAACAGGTAAGATTTGAATTATGGAGCTCTGAAATTTTGCCATCCCAAAAACGGACCCTCATTTCCAGCGCATCAAAGGTGAGAGGCCTCCATGGCTACGAAAACACATACATGTGTACTTTGTTCTTTTTACCCTAGAATGATACAAAGGGTAACCGACTAAACCATCATGAACGTTGAAAAGCTATTCTCGCACCTTGTATTCAAATGTGACATCTCCTGTACTCAGTTGCCGGTCACCATTTAAACCTGTCACTATCACAATCAGCTCCTGTGGTGTCTGGTCATCAGGGTTGTTCCTCGTTAAACAAGTCACACTGTGGTCAAAGTTAAAGAGGAGCCCCAAATTCAGCATTATGTCCAATATTATTCAAATAACGAGTCATTCAAAAAAATACTGTAACACAGTTTAGTTAGCATGCTCATTCCTTATTCATAATTATAACACCCCTTGCAAATATTCTGCCTTTTGATTGGTTTAGAGCGTGTCACATGATATGTCTTAGTTTTACTATTACATGGCAAACGATGTACTATCACATGGCATGCAGTACCTAGACGTCTTTAACGTTACGTGTATGAGGATGATAAATAGTTTGTAACTCTTTCGGATTACATGACACTACATTGCATTCGCGTCGTCAGGATTTCAAAAGTAGTAAGGATGACTGCGGAAAATCATCGTTTTGCACTCCTTACGGAGGAAGAGATGAATATTTGTAAGGGGTGCTATAAAAACAAATATAGACTTCTTTTACTCGTGCTATGGTTAAAACTACGACTCCCGAGGTGATCCCCAGAGCGCTCGGGAAAATAGAACGCTCCGGGGATCACCTCGGGAGTCGTAGTTTTAACCTTAGCCCTCGAAGCAGTCAATATTTGTATACTGTGGTATTTAAATGTATTTAAAAAGGCTGCTTGATTATACATACTATTACCTGGAACCTGAGTTGTAATACAACTCCAATCCAACCAAACCACAAACCTGACCCCCTACAGTAACTCCTTGAATGTCACTGAATCGTCGACCAAAGTCCGTCCCATTCAGTGTAAGAATAGTGTTACCATTAACTGGTCCCGCCAGAGGAAAGATCTAAGTTTAAGATAGAGAAAAAAGTGTAGGTTACTGTGCCATTGTGACGAAAAAAGGAAATGACATAAAACAATGCTTTTAAAACTCTAAGCAGTTGTCAAGCTGGCAGGCACGTAGCAACGGCGGTGGCCCACTGGCCATGGTCCCCCCACATTTTAAAACAAAAATAATGAGAATTTTAAACTAAATTAGCCCAAACCAAGCGGCAGTGGTGAGTCTGGATCTTCCTAAGTCTTGCTTAAAACAAATTTGAGCCTCTGTCAAGAAACGCAGATAAAGATGGAAAATTTTGTTGGTTTCATAAGCCTAAAGTTGAATTCTTATGCTGCATGTGGCACTTGCACAGGACATGATATTCATACCAAAAGTAGAACTAATGTTGTCAAAAACTCTTTTTTTTCTTGGGAAGGGGTGATATAGCCCTCCCAAACCATTGTCGCGGTTGATGGGATACTGTTGTCAACATTTTTATACGGATAAGCGCCACTGCTCGCAAGGATTATACTGTAACTAAATGGCTACCTTACTTTCAAACACCCGGTTGCTGTGCCCTTGCTAGCTGATAAGGATTTTTAACGTAAAGAACCAAGCCAGAATTAGTGCAAATTTATGATTTCCACCTACCTCAAGTATAACAGGGACCGGGCAGTTGAGTCCGTTGTCACGAGTAACCATGGAGTTAGTCATCAAACACACTGCACTGTCGATGACGGCACAGGTCCCATCACACCAAACACAACCAAGCCCTTCCCGGGTGGTTACCTCAGATACACAGCGGCTACAGTCTGGACGCTGAGACCCACATTTGTAGAGTGTTACTGTAAACAAAAAAGGGAAATAGTATATGAACCAACTTTTCATCACAGATGCAAACAATTACTATTTCAAAAATTTGATGCAACCTCACTGATTTAATATAAGTTTCTGAGGAATTGAATAATTTCACTTTGATTTCTGAAAGTCAAATTTTCATACAGTGCAGCCAAGCACCCAATAAGCATTTCTGGGTTTGCGGATTATTATTAAGTTTTCTTATTTAAGTTCAGCTTTATTTCTAAGTTGCACAAGTATGTTTTGAACTCTGACCTTTGAACCCATGTCTGTCATCCAGCAGATGAACTTGACCATTTTTATCGGTCCACTCCACCGTCAAGCTGACATTCAACTCTTGCTTATCGGCCGTGTATGCGAACTAAATACATAATTAAAAACAGAAAAGTAAATCAATTGTTAAATACCAGCTTGAATGAAAACGGCAACAATGGAACTTTACTGAAATTCATTGAAAAATGTTTTCCATCAATAAGGAAATTGAGTTCACATGAGAGTAAACAGATTTAAATTGTTAAAAAACTCAATCATTTTGAATACCCTTCTCCAGTGCTTTTCAGAAAAGAATTGCAAAAACTTAATTCACATTCAAGGCTCCCGTCCAATGAGGGACTTGAACCGGGGTTCACTGAAGTGAAAGGTAGGCAAGAAACCACAATGTTACCTTAAATGTCCGTTATGTGACCCTTGGGCGCCCATAATATCCCAGCAACCCTCATTATCTATGAGGTCACAAGCTCTGCACCCAAAGTGGGTAAGAACCCGTTGTCTTCATGTGGTCAAATACAGTTTGAAAGAACTGGGAGTGGGTGTGTGCTGTTCCTTATTCATGTACGCTCAGATTTGAATAAGTAAACACAAGTAGCACCTACCAAGTAATCTTCACAGGTCACAGTGTCATTCTTTCGCATGGCAGTAGCTGACTGTTTGCCGCCCTCTATGTTTAGAATACACTGGTAACTCTTTATCTATCCATGAAAACAAAATTATAACTCATTTTTTCTATCGGCATGCTCATAATAGTTCATCAGGTATCAAGGCTCGAAAATGGGTGAAAAATCAGCAAGACCGCAGGACTTTTAGCTCAAAATATTACTCAACCAGAGAATTTGTTTACAAGACCTGAATCAAAATGAAAAAAACCTACATACACAGTTTGTTCACATGTAAACTGTTTTTATTTGAACAAGAAGCACTAAGAGAGAGTGAGCAAAATGTTACAGTTTTCTGCTCAAGCAGCTCTTTGATATTGGGCCCCGATATAGGATTTCAAAAGGAGTTAGCTCATTAATAAGTATCAAGTCACATACCTGCTGAGGATTTGGAAGATTATCAGTCTTGAAGATAATCCTTCTGTCTACTCCAGTAGGGACCAAAATTTCACCTTCTTGAACTTGTAGTTGAGGGCATGAATCAGGTCCTTGCATGTTGGAATCCTTATTCTAAAAACGATATTTCAAAAAAATATTATGTTCAACTAATTTCTTGTGATTTATAATTTTCTTATTACCCTGAATATTCATTTTTAAAAACGGATTTACTGCTGTATGCAGATCCATTTTATAGGCATAGCAGTTGTAATACTGATATGGCTATGCTGACTTCATCAAACATCAAGTAATAAACTACAAGGGAAACTGACTGGGTAAATTTGAAATAATTTTGAAGTGAATAGGAAGACCGCCAACATAAAGACTAGATAAATCCAGAGGACACAGGTTCAAATCCAGCTCTAGTCAATTTTTCGTTGTTCAACCCCAAATTGACTATACAAAACTGCAGATGAATAAATAAAGATGTTGGTTTATACTTCACTTCATTCCAGAAGTACATTTTTTCCTAATCTCATTAAATCTGTAACAAAGGCAATTTATAAAAGGCAAATCAGAAAAGCCATCTAGTTGTTCTGCAATTTAGACTGAGACCCTTGTCATAACCTAGGGTCTCCGCCCCCATGTTTAATCTCTGTACCAAAAGTGACCTATTTTTAAATTACTGACATGGTAGTTTCAAAAAGGGCATCAGTATTATGTAGGTCACCTACCAAGACAAGAATGTTAAAAAGTCTCATCTCTTATGATAAAATTAAAACAATTATTGATTACACACAGGCAACATAGCAATCATGGCAGGAACTTGAGGTCTACAAGTTTTACAGTGTTTTTTACGAGGTGTATATGCACTCACATTCAGTCCTGTCACAATCTCTGCGTTTTGTCCAGAGCAAAAGGTGCTCTCATGAGTACATCTATTCTCAAAGACACACCAGTCACAGGCCCAGCGACTACCAGCGCACAACACACAACTACAGAAATCAAACAGTTTATATAACTTAGATGAGTTGTAATTAAAGGGTAACTCACTTTACAGGGTTACTCACTTTACAGGGTTACTCATTTTACAGTGTTACTCACATTACAGGGTTACTCACATTACAGGGTTACTAACATTACAGGGTTACTCACATTACGGGACTCTCGTTACGGGGTTACTCACATTACAGGGTTACTCACATTACAGGGTTTCTCGTCATATACTGATCACAGGAATCAGAAATCTAGATTCCTGATTGTTTTCATAACTTAGTATGTTACAATAGGTTGCAACTGACATCTTTAATCTCAATATACAGAATCAAGAAAATAATTTAATAATTTTGGATGACTCACCTTTTGTAGGTGGAGCAATCATAAAAAGTGAACTCTCGATCCACAAAGTTAACTCTTGTCTCTGTTGACTCGACACTCAACAGCATCGATGAGTGATCCTCTGAGTATAGAAACACAGTTTGACAAAAGAACTATTAATTACTCATCATTGTAGAAGACAACAATTTCTCATAAAAACACTTTTTGGAATCAATCAAATTTCAAAATTTACCCTGGCAGTGTCCCAGGCAGATGTTGGACTGTGTTGGCAGGACCATTTAAATCGGCCCATATTACAACACACCACATGACCTTCAAATGCAATCATTTTTTTAAGGAAAAAAGAATGCTTTTCCTTAAAAAAATATGTAAAATTCTATAAGCAAAATATAAAACTATGCCAAGCAGTAGTTTACAGCTTTAAGTGAACTTGAAATTGAAGAACCGACCAACAGAATACCTCCAAATAGCCAAACCAAGAGCTGGCCCGATACTTTGCTAGTGTATGGGCAAGACAGTTTATTCAAAGTAAAAGGGCACCTCAACAAAGGAAATTTCTACTGGATCATTTTAATGAAGGGCACCAAGGCAATGGCCAGGGCAGGGAGGCAGCAACTGCCTACATTGCCTACGTGACATAGTGACATCGAGAGAGCAAGGAAGCTAAAAAAAAAGGAAGATGTTAAGCAAGTTCTCATCCTAGTTTGATGTGATCGAGCAATCTATTGGACTGAAGTTCTAGTGCCTGAGTCATCGAGTATGGGTTTCAAATCCTGGTCATGAGACTCATGTCCTAAAGCAAAAAATATTGGTACCTGCGGAAAAATATGGGTCTCTGCGAGGGTAGAGAATTTGGATGACTGGCAACTATAGTTGGTTTGGTTGCTGGTGCTGCATATTCCTAAGGAGCAGAGATGGTTTCAGGAAGGCTTAATGCCCCCAGAGTTGTGTAAAACACTTTAATATTTGGATTAAAAGTGAATGCTGACCTCCATTCATGATTTCAGGTATCAGATTACTAGGTGGTGTCATACACTGAATAGTGTCTCCACTTTTATCAGCTGGGTTGCTAAATACATCATCAAAGTGACAGATATATTGCTGGCCGCTAAGCAGGTCTGGTAACTGCTGCACTGTCAAAGTTATCTACAATATAAAAACAATAAAAAAATGAGTCGTAACAAATAATAGTATTGTATTTAGTAATGTTACCATCTTTGCCATATACCACGTCAATGATAGCAATAAGGAATACTGGTTTTTGGTCATGGTTTGGTGCCAACCTCTTGCCTAAACCTCCGCCCTTTTTTCATACTCATTGTTCTCCACCTACATCTTCTGTGTGCTTTCTCCCTTTTCATCTCTTTTCACTTGACTGCTTTTGTTACACCAGTATAACTGTTTATGTGTGCTGTGTTGTCATTTAGCCTTCGAGAAAGACTCTGCTAGGGTCGAAACGTCAGGCCACTAACTATTTTTTTACAGAATATTATTGAGAGCTTGATCATGCTAAAAGGGGTACTATTTTGTACTTTCAGCATTTGCTTCATTATATTAGGAGTAATTGTTCTTAAATTTACCTGTTGTTCTGCAACACTGAATGGATGGCTGTCATACGGAGCTATATCAGTGATCTCAATACACTGTGGGTCATTGTAAGACAGCCAACGGGACGGAACATCTTGCAGTGGACACTCATGATAACGTGTACATCTGAGACAAATAAAGACAAAATAGTTCATGGGCTAATAAATTGCTATACACAGTTTGATTTAATAACAGGCAAACTATAGACAATACCTACTGTCTCTGCAGAGTACACCAGCCACAGTATGGGTCTCCATCCCTCCCTGCATCCGTACCAATACACGTCTCACACGTTGTATACTGACCACAATTCTCAACACGCATCTTAATCAACTGCAATTTTAAAGAAAAGAAAAGGCATCGGTTCGGAAATCTCTCCAAAAGCTAGCAGGGTTGAGTGCATCGACAGAGTTATTGAAAAATAATGTACCAAAATCCGTTGCAGATTCTTTATAACAAGTAATGGCTACATAAATTGAATAAAATAGGTTTCAACACTATGTATTATCCTACCCTTGAAAACGTTTCGGTTACAAGCTGTGACTATGACATTGCATTTTCACTGGTATGGCCTCTTTTTCTGATTAGCAAAGTTTTCTTGTGCTTAGCAAAGTTTGTGAATAAGAAGCTATTTGAAATGGAGACATGGTTCAGGCTAGGGCTAACAACCTGACTCAGGTTCGGGCTAAGAATCCATTCATATTTTGAAAGCTAAATGCTAAAAGCACAACATGTCGGACAAGCTACCATAGTGGTAAGCTTTGGATTGATTTTTTTTGTTATGAAAAAGTAACTAAATAATGTTTGGTGAGCTTCTTACCTTTTGTTCAGTCAGTAGGTAGAGTTCTCCAGTTGTGTCATTGATCTTGCTGTCTCTCTTCACTGGATTGGTGGTAAATCCTTTCAGGTCATCATCAAATGGTATTTGTATTTGTTCATACATTCTGGCAAAAGATCTACTTTCAACATGAACCTGGATACAAAACATTATAGTAAATATATATTCCATTTAAAGGCACTGGACACTTTTGGTAACTACTCAAAATAATTGTTAGCATAAAAACTTACTTGGTAACGAGCAATGGAGAATTGTTGATAGTATAAAACATTGTGAGAAATGGCTCCCTCTGAAGTAACGTAGTTTTTGAGAAAGAGGTAATTTCTCACTCAAATAATAAAAGACTTCTAAATGAAGCCTTTTATTATGCATCTGAAAGCAAACAAAGTAATGCAACAAGGGTGTTTTTTTCACAGGTTTGTTATTTTATGCATATGTTGGAATACACCAAGTGAGAATACTGGTCTTCGACAATTACCAAACGTGTCCAGTGCCTTTAACAGAACTATTAATGGTGGCAAAACTTTGATCAAGATGTCTACAAAAAAAAGCAAAACTTTCAGCTTTTACTGTTGGTTTGTTCACTTTAAAAACTGTATTTATTTTGTTCCATCTTGAGCATTTCCTTCCTGATGGGGAAATTCAAAAAATGTTGTTTTTCCTTTTTTTCTTAGAACAATTGTCTTTGCAAGGTACATGTAAGTCAGTATAAAGTGAATGCTGACATTTTGTTTATGAAAGATTTATATTTCTAAAAGTTAATCTTCCTTATAATATTCAATTTTGTCAAATTTCTTTGTAGATATAACTGACCTTTAAGAGCTGTCCTTCTGTGGTGCCAATGAATGCTACAGTGTGGTTGAGTTCATTGCTGGTGATAATGGAGGATGTCAAATAGTCTGGTAGCTCCAACACTGCTATAGATACCACTGGGGTGATACCATCAGCATACTTGTATTGGCCCCTAGTGTCACAGTATATCCCAGGGTTAGGCTGTTTTAGAAAAAGAAACCATGCTTATTAAATATTCTAGCCAGGCAACTTGAATTGCCAGATTACTAGTATTAAGTTGGAAACATTTCTTATAATGATTGCTACACCGTAAGTATCGATTACTGTCTACATTTCTGAGGTTCTCAACCTCAAAAAACCCAAACAACAAGGTCTCCGCTCGGAGTCCAATTTGGTCATCCCTAGCACTATCAGGAGTACAGGGGACCATGCTTTTTCCATTGCAGGTACCCGAACTTGGAATTCTCTACCTATCTCCATCCGGAATGCCACATCTCATGAACAGTTTGAGGGACTCTTAAAAACCCAGTTGTTTTGAATTGTTGTTGTTTTGCTCACAGCACTTTGGATCCTTTGACAAAGGTGCTTCATAAATTCCTTGAATTGTTAATAGATTAAAACGTTTTTTGTGGTGATAATTATATATCCTAAACACTTCTGTAAATTAAATTCAAATATCATCTATCCAGACAGTTATTGAATTCTTGAACACAAAAGGCTGGAACAACTAACCATGAGTAGTCATTCTGAACTTTTCAGTTACTTTTGTCATTGCTGAAAAGGAAATCATTCATCATGTTTTCTCCCCCTTAATTAGGTCTAATCAACAGAGATTTCTAACATTATGTGAACAGCTCAAATCATCAAATTATCCTGGGGTAATTGATTGGCAGATTTTACCATGTCATTTTGTTAATGGTTTTCATAGATTATATTCCCTTAATTTTTTATCCAATTTGTAAGTGTATCAGGAGTTCCTATGTAGTGCTATAAAAGATGGCATTGTAATTGACATAAGCCTCTCGTCCTACTTTTACAAATCACTATTAACAGTGCGGCAGTGTACGTGTATTGTGTACATGTAGCATAAGTCTAGTGACAAATTGAACATTTGAAAAGCCTTGTTTTGTTTTGTTGAAGAAGAGCAGGGTAATTAATTTCAATTTTTTTCAATACTTTTACATCACTGCTTTTGTAATCCATTCTGCAAACAATGTGTGATTGGAGCTATACAGTATGTATTTGTAAAATGTTCAATCAAAACTTACTAATGATGACCCAGTACAACGGCTGTTTTCTAGATACCCTGCAGCATATCCCCCATCACCAGCCAGACATCCCTCCACAGCAGCTTCAAATGCAGCTTCTATGTCACTCATCTTGTACAGACACAGTGCTGAGCCTTTCATGGGTTGTGGGACATCAGTAGCCACTGGGTCTGCAGCATTCTTTGCAAACACAGCATATAAAACCTCATCATCAGCATTCAATGATAATGACTGAGATAAATATGGCCCTGCTGGTCCAACATGGGCAGCTTGAACCAAACTGTACATACTATCACATTGGATGAGAATCTCTGTGTATGAATCAAGGTCTCTGCTGTCTTGGCAAACTCGACTTATTTTTGAAACATGTGCATCCCTACCAGCATCCTCTTTCCGGAATGAAACAAAATATGTAAATTCTTTCCACACAAAAGAACTCACATAACTGATTGGAAACAAAGCAGCTGCATAATTTTGGTTCAATCTGACAGTGTCATCATCAGAGTTAGCAAACATGAATCCAGCCCCTGCAATCAGGAATCTTCTACTAATAGGTGGGACACTCCAAGCCCAACATCCTTCTTGACAGTATGGTGTCGCTACATACAGTCTAAGATCACTTGCACTATCAGGTGCCACAACACTTTCTGTGGTGTAATTGCCAAATGCAGCAACTTCAACATCAATCTGACCAGTACTGCCATCTTCCATTAAGTCATCCTCATTCCTTGATGCACACCACCTTATCCCCATTCCTGAATTCCTTTCACTCCCACATACAATAAGTCTACCTCCTTGCAAAACCAGAATCTTATTGTAATTGACATACTCCTCCCCTACACCTGTTGCTGTGCTGATATTCACAACCTGTACCAACTTCTCATCCAGTCTGTAGACGTAGTTAGCAGCTCCGACATAAACGTCACCAGTTTCGGGATGAACAGAGAAATGATCCAGCTGAGTTTTAACAAGTTGTTTGACTTGAACTGGATTTTTGAAGGAAGCTATTTCATAGACGGAGAGGTCTCCAATCCAAGGCTGTGACTGAGAATAAACAGCTGGAAGGAAGACAAAGAGGAGTGACAAGAGAACCAATCTTTCCATCATGAGTGGTGAAGATCTCCCTCCAAGTTCCATAAGTGACGGTCTCTCTTCAAGTCTTGATGTGGTTGGTCTTCAACACATTAAGGTGTGCGTTTCAACCTGACAAGTAAAGTAACAACAAAGATGAATGTTTACTTTAGTTTCTTCAGCTTAACAGGGTTGTCAAGCTATCTTTTGGTCAGAGATATTCCTAGTCTACCTCAAGCAGACAGACAAAAAAACAGTATTGAAAACTGGAGTCACTAGACTGATAATTAAAAAAGTTGTGAAATTTTGTATCGAGACTCCATGGCCGAGGTTCTCTTTAAGATCTCACAGTATAGAAACTGCAACTTCATCTAAAACATGTGACCATTACAAAAAACTAAATGATGTGCTTCACTAGAGGATCATAGGATCACTTTCACACTTAAATGATTTGAAGTTTGGATATATTTTTTACTCTTGTTGGAATCCTCTTCCCCCAAAAAGGATGTCAATCTTCCCGACTAACTGGGAAACCATTAGGTGGCTCATAAAAACACCTTCATCTGCATTAATTTTGAGTCAACCAAAATAAAAATAAAAATTCATAACATTATTTGCTATAATTGATTAGGTTTGTTTGCTGTTTTTATTTAATTTTTGTTTACACTAAAAAAATATATATAAAATTTGGGTTTTAGGGTTTTCTTTTGGTCTATGCGTATTTTGATACAAGCCAATAAAATACTTTAACCCTGCACTTCCTAAACGACCCAAACTTACATCGTGGTCGCACCAGTGTCACTAGGAGAAGCAGGTGGGTTTATGTTATGTAAACTCCAACCCTGTATACAATCCTTTGTTCAAGAGACTAAATAGATAAATGGGGGTCATCTGGACTTCCTCCCAACCAGAGATCCCCCTGCCCCCCACCCCTACCCCCACCCCCACCCCCACTTTTGCTCACAAAACAGTTGCTGGCAGTGTAAGCACTTTATGTAATCCACCATATACATAAACTGACAAACCTGTAGAAGTTTGAGATCGATCGGCCATCTGGGTCACGAGAAAATAGTGAAAAACCGATTACACATTTGCATGAAATCATATAGATTCAACAAATGAATAAAACGCTCACTGAGCGATAAACTCCCATCGGAAAATTAGTATATTCATTTCTCATCAAACATGGCATTTCAGACAGAAATATTTCAAGGGATGTTTTCTACTATCATCATCATTAGACCGTGTAAGTTGTATGTAAATCTGTGATCAAAAAGTATATTTTACAAGTTTTTTTCTTACCAGTTCTGTAATGTTCCTTTAAATTTGCATTTTGATAAAGGACACCCCCCCCCCTAAACAGACAAGAACAGCAGAATAACTCACTACTTTACTGACACAATATGTGCATAACCTTGCCCAGGTTGGGCATCCTACCAGAGCTATGCATAACCCTAAAAGTTAAAGTAGTAAAAGTAAAACGGCAGTTAGCTTAAAAAACAGGTAGCTGCCGATCTCGTTCAGACGTCAGTGATTCTATTACGTCATCAGTCACACTTCAGTGACCACTAGAGATTGCACCACGGACCGTGTAGCTACAGTGTACCGCAAAACATTGACAGAGTAACACGTTGTGTTAACAACTCTGTTCGTGTAGCAAAACATTTGCATATACTTAGCCGTGGGCCAAGTGAACCTTGTACGAAAATAAAACCACTCTGTAACGAGGTTACAGTAAACTTGGTTTTTTGTTATTCACGTTGTGAATAATATAAGGCGAAGCAATCACACGTCGTGTGATTTTTTACACCGCTGAGACCAGCATGGCGTCCACTAGCAACACCACTTCGCCTATACTGAAAGACTCTGAGAAAAAGAGACACAGAGAAAACTGTGGCGAAGCCACGGGAACAAAGAGACAGAAAGCCTCTTTTAAAACTAACAATGGCGATACCAGCACCCCGCCCAGCACCAGCACCAGTTCAAACAACACTGGACCGCAAATGGCGGCAATTTTGAATATGCTCGTGGAAATAAAAGACAACCAAAATAAGCTCGGCGAAAGACTCGATGTTCTTGAGACTTACGACTATGATGAGGTTGACAACAACCAAATGCCAGTTGTGCAGGGGGCACAAAATACCGATGTAGGCGCCACTGCAAGTGAGCCCACACCAACTACAAAAGGTGAAAAGAACGAATGCCCGAGCAATGATTCATCACAGAACATTGGTACTAATGTATTCTAAACCATGGCAAACAAATTTACTGCTAAAGAACAGTGTGATAAGCCAGTAGATGAAAACTTGGCAGAAATGGTCAATGGGCTTTTCAGAGACGCTGTTTCTGATGAAAAAATCAATGAATTACAAAAGCGATTCAACCGACCCGAGAATTGCCCAGGTCTCGCTTGTGTGCGAGTAAACCAACTGGTGTGGGACATTATTCGGCCAGAAACTCGCTCAATGGATACAAAATTCCAATATTTACAAAACACACTTGTTAAAGGATCAACTGCAGTTGTCCTATTGGTTGAGGAATTGGCCAAATTGATAAATGGTGCAGGGAGCGTTGACCTCCAAGCAGTACTGGATCTTGGCACAGATGCACTAGCGCTGCTAGGGCACACTAACAGATTATTGAACTTGAGAAGACGCGATGCCATGAAAAATGATCTAAAGCACGATTTTCTACACTTGTGTTCGAATACGGTGCCGTTTACCGACAATCTTTTTGGTGACGATGTCACAAAAATGGTCAAAGACATACAAGAGGTTAACAAAGCAGGCCACACGATTGGGACTCAGTATCGAGGCGCAAGCCGCATGATGAGATCAAGGGCTCGTGGTATGAGATATAGAGGCCGAGGACGTGGACAGTTCAGACGACCATACTTTTCGGATAATTCAAAAAACTCATACAGAAATCCCAAGACTCAGCCAAACCTGCACAAACCTCTCCAGAAGTAAAATCGGTGAGTACTATAAGTTGTTTGCATACATTTACACCCGATGGTAACGAAGTTACATTCGAGGCGGGTAGATTGAAACATTTTGAGTCAAGCAGGCGACAAATAACATCAGACGAGAGACTGATAGATATCGCCTTACATGCTCATATTGAATTTAAGTAATGTTAAGTATTATACTCTACAATGTAATACCACTGAGCCTAAGATGAATGTATTAGACAATAAATGAGAAGGATTAACGAGTTGAAATTTGGTTTGACTCTCTCATACACCTTTGGCTTTGAAATCTCATGTGGTCACTGAAGTGTGACTGATGACGTAATAGAATCCACAAATTAAACGAGACTTCCCTGGAAGTTGAAGTTTGATTGAGATTCTATGTAGTCATCAGGAACACGAAAGGGATCACATGCCCTCCCAACAAAGGAAAACCCACCCTGTTTCGTGGGTTGACTTAATTCATTAGGTGTACTCGTTCGTATGCTTTAAAGACTGAAGCTACACGGTCCGTGGTGCAATCTCATGTGATCCCTTTCGTGTTCCTGATGACTACATAGAATCTCAATCAAACTTCAACTTCCAGGGAAGTCTCGTTTAATTTGTGGAACAAACTTGCTGGTTTGACAGCTATGTTGTGGTCATAGAACTATATATATTGACTAGAGCGCTAACACCCCGTTATACACGCACTAAGGTTTTGAAGCCGTGTGGGCGCATCCATGTTTATGTACAAACCAATACAAAAGCTTGAAATTTTGTACGGCAATTGTACGGCTATTTGCATGATAAAGCGTTTATTCTTTTCTATGCGTCATCGAACCAAATATGCAGCAAATGAGAACGCACAATCTGCTAATGAGCGTACAAACTGCGAGCGTCATGTGCGTCATGTTTAACATGTGCGTTTGCGCGTATACAGTTTTTTTTTGAGTTCGTCATTCTTGCCGGCATATTGTGTATCCTTGAAGCAGATTTCGTTTTTTCCCCTTGACATCTTGAAGCATTAAATCCTCCCAAACAAGGCTTTAGTTCGACTCAGCATTTTTCCTAAGACGTAAGTAACAACATCAGAGAATCACCTACTACATATTTTTTTAAGACATCACTAAAATCACCTGTTTACAAGAGCAAGGATCGTTAGATTAAATATGGCGCGTACGTAAGCGCGCACGCCGAATGCAAAATTTTCGCGGCCATGTGTGCTCTCTTAAAATTAAAATCGTTCCGTAGTCACGCAACACATCAAACATGTCTGCGCCCAGGGTGGCTTCTAAACGCAGAGCAAGTTAGCGCTCTAGTCAATATATATAGCTCTATGGTTGTGGTACAGTTGCATGTGAAAGTCAAACATGCCAACAAAATGTATTTCAACAAAGGCAAAATGTTAACGCTAAGTAGTTTCAGAAAGAGAAATTACCTTAAAAGAAGCAACAACTGGCTCCGCAAACACACTCACCATTGCACTCTGTTGATCACTATATAAAGAAGAAGCTGTTCGACAATGACGCATGCGCACGGGTTCCGGTTTTCAGGGATTTCCTCTCTCTTGTCACTTTGAATGGCAAGCTCGACACTCGTATGCAAAATGTAGGCTCAAGATGGTGCACAGATATTGACACAGGAAGTCGAGCTATTAGTATTAGTGTTATTATTTGAAACAAATAATACATAAATGGGCACATTAATCTGTTAGATTCAGACCTACATGTCTTCTCGTTTTCTATTTATCCTGTTATTGGTGCTATTGAGCTGTTGGATGTATAGGGCCTAGACCCAGTAACTGGGGCGCTGTACTCCTTTTTCAAAATTTTGACATTTTCTGTCGTACTAGTACGACAGAAAATGTCAAAATTCAAAATTTTGACATTTTCTGTCGTACTAGTACGACAGAAAATGTCAAAATTCAAAATTTTGACATTTTCTGTCGTACTAGTACGACAGAAAATGTCAAAATTTTGAAAAAGGAGTACAGCGCCCCAGTTACTGGGTCTATATAGGGCCTAATAAAATAAACAAATCACCACAAATTTTGTTTGAAGATTACATTCTTATTTGGAAATATGGTGACCTGAATTTAATTAACTCCGTCCTGGATAATGTGAACACACGTGAAACTTAAGTTTTTTATATTTTTTATTTGGCATAGAACCTACAAAAACAGGAAATGAAAAGCACCCGGGATGTCTGCACAAAGCTTTGACGAGGTCTCTGTCCTACAGCGGTTTTCCGGGGGAAATGTGTATTTTGTACAGCCTCATCGACAATGTTTTCAATACCAAATTGTGAGTGGCAGCTATGTTGATCCAAAGCTCTGCCATCATGCAACATTCTTTCGGTTCTTTCTCCTGACCATCAAACGGTGGGAAAACATGACAAATTCTTACGGTGGAGGTGGTAATTTAGCATTTTAAACTTTGCACTGAAAACAAGACCAAAACATTGCAATGCTTAAAGTTTCCTCCGAGTAATTTAAGGATTATTAACATTCAAGTTCCTGTGACCACGTCATGATTGGGTGGGTCAATTTAAACAAGTCAAGTGAAATTACAAGAGACTGCACTGCATCCGCATGTGATCAGTAATTTTTGTAACAGAAATATTCTTGCCATGACCTAGTCTGAGACTTGGAAACAGACTTTGTTATTGAAAAACTGCTCACCAATGAAAGGTTTTTATTTTAAAGTTTAAGAACTAAAATAAAAAAATTATCGTATGTAGACTTACAGATTTAGTAATTTTTTACTTTTAAAACTAATATATGTCTAATATATAAAAATATGAGCTGCTTTAAATGGTAATAAAACCAATTCTTTTGGTTTTGCTGGTAAAGTATTGAATTATTTCATAAAAACTAATTGCCAAATATATTTCTTAATGCAGCCTTAAAAAAGCGTTTATTTTTTAAATGCTACTTTAACATTGCCCATATATTTATTACTATATACCTGTATATCTATAACTATGCAGTAAATATAAATATTTGTATGTTAATAAAAACACTCAATGAAACCATGGTAGACCTAGGCCTACTGTTTTAAACAGTCTGTTTGCGAACAAATTTGATGTACTCCACCTAAAAATAGGTTTTAAAATCTCACAAATTTCAAGTTCCTTATTGAGACCTAGCCAAATAGCATGGACAAATTTCAAATTACCCTGGTTTCATTTTATGAATAAAAAGAAAATCCATTAATGACAGCCCCTTTAAGAATTCAAACAGGAATTGTAAATATACCTCTTACCCTTGAGCATATGACAGCCACCCCTGGCTGAAATCAATCATGTCTTCAACAGATGGCTTCAGCTTGCTTGTTGAGTTGGAATTTGTTTTATTGAGTCTAGGCTCTTGTCAGATGGTTAAGAGTTTTTGAAGGAATTGTGTCCACACACAGAAGAAATGACATGCTCATTGGAAACAGTACGATGGTGTAAGTGTGTGGGTAGATTCCGAGCGGGTCATCCAAGGTTAAAACAAAATGCATCCTCAGGAAAATCCAAATTATGTGCAGAACTCTTTCATTTGCAACTAACAATGCAATAATTACCAAGCATTATAACAAGCAGCAAAAATACTGTAACATTACTATATTCATAAAAAAAACTTACAAAATTACTTCATGACATAGTTCCGAGTAAAAAGACAAGAGAAACGAAACCTTTCACTTCTTGAAGAGTGCTCATTCCCACCATCTAGTTCATACACAAAGGGAGAAATGAATTTACCACCAAATTTGGTGTATGACACCCCCCCCCCCAAAAAAAAGGGGAGAGAGTTTTAACAAGGATGAATTTTGGTTCTGTACATCCAGTTGGAACATCATATCTTTACTGTACTTTCTTTCTTTTGTGACAAACTTTGTTAGACAAAACAGTACGATGGTGTAAGTGTGTGGGTAGATTCCGAGCGGATCATCGAAGGTTAAAACGAAATGCATACTCAGGGAAATCTAAATTATGTGCAGAACTCTTTTATTTGCAACTAACAATGCAATAATTACCAAGCATTATAACAAGCAGCAAAAATACTGTAACATTACTAGGCCTATATTGATAAAAAACTTACAAAATTACTTCATGACATAGTTCCGAGTCAAAAGAAAAAAGAAACCAAACCCTTCACTTCTTGAAGAGTGCTCATTCCCACCATCTAGTTCTTTCACAAAGAGAGAAGAAATTTTACCTCAAAATTTTGTGAATGACACCCCCAACCCCAACCCCCCACCCCCCTTAAAAAAAAGGAGGAGAGATTTTAACAATGATGAATTTTGGTTCTGTACATCCAGTTGGAACATCATATTTTTACTTTACTTTCTTTCTTTTGTGACAAACTTTGCTAGACAAAACACACTACCAAAGATGTTTATCATTCTCGGCATTAACATTTTTGATTCATTTGGAAATCACATGTTTTTAAAGTCTGGTGCATTTGTTGTGCTTATCACACAAACCTATGAACCCCAAATAGTATTTTTGTAAATCTCAATGCAGTCACGACATAAATGCAAAAGGAATATAACCAGCCGGCTTTCAAATGGAATCTATTCAGTGTTTGATAGATAATTAACAATCCTGTACTTTGCCCTTAAACCGCAAGACCTTATTACAGAGCGCCTCCGTTTGAGAGCGTCTCTTTCACTTCCTCCAACAAGCACCCCAGATGCTCTTGGTCACTTTGATCTTTTGTCTTCAACACCACAAGAAGCTGACGACAAATGGAAACAAAGAGAAGGATTTTACCGAGTAATCAAACCTATCATTATTTTTGGCATCAACATTTTCAGCCACAATCAGATCGGAGGTCAATCAGATGCAGTGAACTGTTTAAGGCAATGTAAGAAGATATAGCCTCTTTAATATAATATTCTCGCAAAGAGAGATAGATCAACTTACAAGATCCCACAGCTGCTTCAAGGTGCTTAGCTTGCTGAACAACCCTGTGAAATTCTACAAGAAAACAGATACATTTAAATCTCAAAAGTGAATTCACTGAATAAAAGTCCAAATAGTTTGTGTCTTGTCAGGAATTTAGTGAACATTCATATTAGGCAGCAATCAAAATAAGAAAAATGGTACCATGGGGGTCTTTCAAATGATATTTCCTCAACTATGAGAGTATCATTTCAAATAGGCACTAGCAGATTGGTACTTGTATGAGCTTCATTAACAGTAATAGCTGTCTGGCTGAAGCTAATGTTAATTGTCTCAATAATTAATACCAATCCGGTACTTTGTCCTCTTTAAAGGAACATTACAGAATTGGTTTTTGCTAACAAAACAGTTGCTGGCAGTGTAAGCACTTTATGTAATCCACCATATACATAAACTGACAAACCTGTAGAAGTTTGACATCGATCGGCCATCTGGGTCATGAGAAAATAGTGAATAACAGATTACACATTTGCATGAAATCATATAGATTCAACAAATGAATAAAACGCTCACAAGCGACAAACTCAAATCGGAAAATTAGCTTATTCGTTTCTCATCAAATATGGCATTTCAGACAGAAATATTTCAAGGGATGTTTTCTACTATCATCATCATTAGACCGTGTAAGTTTGATGTAAATCTGTGATCAAAAAGTATATTTTTACAAGTTTTTTTCTTACCAATTCTGTAATGTCCCTTTAAGTTTTATCAGAAAGTGAAGTCATTTTGCTTTAGATTGTAAAAATGCCTTTTACCTGACTTGCTTTCTGTAGCTCTGTGTTGAGGTCTTGTGTGGTTACCGGTGCAGATTCCTCTACTTCTTTGTAGTATCGTCGAACAAGCCGCTGGTACTTGGTTCTCTCTCGGCTGTACAGGAACTTATTAATGGAGGATTCCTGTCATGACAAACAATAAAAAACAAAAGTTGTGCAGGAAATATTCTTCCCCTGCAGTTGACACATGATTTTTGGAGAGGCTTTACAAATAATTTTCCTGTATTGTCATCCCAAGTAACAATTTGAAGAGCAACTCATCGTTTACCATACAGCATTTCTATTTACCCCAAATTTATATGTAACTTTTTTTATAAGTCCCCCCCCCCTCCGCGGACACCCTTTGCCTCCTGCTCACTGCCACCTTAACCTCTCCATGATTATCCAATTATCACAAAACTGTAGGATGCATAATTCCCCATGCACTTGCTTGGTGAGGCATACTCATGATTTGTGGACATATTAAAGAGAGGATCCAAGGTCACAATGTGATGCACGCATTTTCCAATAGATGGAGTCCTCATGTTGCAAGTCTCTACCTCACATTAAAATGGTGCAAAAATATAATTTTATTTTTATTTTACTCTTTCAGATTGAAGTTTGAAAACATGACATTATCAGAGAGTAAAAACAAATGGGTCGGTACATTCCAAAGAGGAATTTCAGCGCCAGTCAAAAGCTCAAATTCAATGCCATTTTGATATGATATCATTTGGGGTTAAACAAAGAAAAACAAATGGGGTTGAACTTCATCCCAAAATTATTTACAATTTACCCAGTCAGTTTCCCCTGTGGTTTATTACTTGATTTAATATCATCAGAATTCAGGGATATACTGAAATTCTCTGCACAGAAATGTACAAACCATATATTTGAAATGTAGGCCCTAACGTCATCAACCGTTTTTGGATTTTGATAAAAATTGCACATGACGGGTTATATCCAACATAAAGGGGTATCAAACATATCAAGCATTTAACACCATTTTAAAGAGATTAGAAAGTTGTAAGTTTTCCCCATTTTTATAAGGACTCTCTGCCTATTGGAAAATGAGAAGATCACAAATCTGAATTTGAACTTGGAGACCCTCTTAAAGTGCCATTCCTTGGGTTGTGTCCAATGATACATATGAACACTCAAAGTGCACACCAGAGTAGAGAGATTGAGGGATATTGAAATTTTTAGAGAGCCACCGGTACGTTCTCCTACTTTCCTTACCTGTCCAAGTTTACCCGTCTCGGTATCGTGTGCGTCATGGAATAACTGACCAATCATGTCCATGCTTGCCTCCACAGACGGAGAGAGTTGGATGTCAAAGATGTAGTCTGGATGCTTGATGGCATTGGACCAGAAACGCAACGGTAAACTATAAAAAGTGATTTGTTGAAAAGTATAAATAATCAGAGATCTTTTCATACTTTTGAACATTTCTTTGAGTATCATCTTGGCCCTGGAGAGCTGCCTATACAGCTACGCAAAGTTTGTCCCCTCAATGAAGCAGAAAAATGAATTTAAATGGAAAGTAAACTGTGGATAAAGCACCTTTAGACCATTCAACCCCATGGTCTAAACATCCAAGAAGGAAATCACTAACAACCCTTTGTCTTTGCCTTCTCCTTTTTCCCCCACAGATATCCCCTTCTTAGTCCGTCTCATTCACTATTAATTTTTTTTCTTCTCCCTCTTCCCACCTTTGATTTTGTCTTTTTTGATCCAACCTCTTATGGTTAAACCAGCTCCTTCCGTCTACACCCCCATGTCTCCTTCTTCATGGTTTTTCCCTTGTAGGGCAAAGACATAATTTAGGCTGGCTATTAAATTAATCAAACCATTCATTTGTGCATTTTCCAATCTCAATCTAGAAAGCGGGAGAGGGCAAAGGTTCTGAATGGGGGGGGCCTCTTGTTACGCCACCGATCTTACAATATTATCTTCTTGACTTTGATAGCAGTGGCGTAACCTGGGGTGTGTGACTTAATTGGTCCCCCACTAGTCATATACATTGCCCCCCCCCCCCCCAATGAAGTCGAAAAACTTACTAGAGCGGGATTTGAACTTGTGGCCTGTGACCTATGACCTCTGGCGCTCTAAGTTTAGTTTTTTACAAATACCACTCTGTATATCATTTTGGTAGTTAGTTTGTATGTGGTTAATTTAAAAAAAAACTATTGTTACTCACATGTTATTTTTCCAGACATACTTGATTTCTGGGTCTTTGGACTGTGTGTCACACAGACGTGCCTGGCTGTCGAAAAAGTCAAAGAGGAACTTGATTGCCTTGGGGGTGCTCTCCACAGACAGAATGGTCTGGAACATGTTGTCAACATACTCTTGAATCATGATCTGTTTTTAAGAAGTTGGGGAAAAAAAGTAAAGATATTTTAGTTTGTTTGTAGTTCCTTAAGTCCATGCTTACCCAGAGCAAAAACTGCATCCGTGCATACGTGACCAGTTCCTTGTGAACTTTAGATTTCTCGTTTGTTAATATCATTATTGGCCTGAACATACATTTAGAGAAGATGAAGAAATACCAGTTTCAGATGTTGGAGGAAAACCCCATATACTATTGGGGAAATTCCACGCAATAAGGTAGAGACTGAAAACTCAATCCACAAGGCTCTGGTCCAGGATTCAAACCGGGGTCCACAGAGGTGAAAGTCAGGGAAGAAACCACTGAGCCAACCCTATTGCCCCAAGATGTTTGTGCTTTACAGAGAAAAAAAAACGATCCTAAACTTTACCTTTGACAGTAAAACTCTCTGAATTGGGACCCTGTAAGCGGCCCACTGACCGTGTTCAGTTGATGAGACACAGCATGATCTGCTTCTGCTCTGCTTGGTGGTGTGGTCCTCAACCGAGAAGGACTCCTTCCCTCGAGTCTGGGGATATAAAGGTTACCATGGTTACACATCTTCTCTAAACAAAATGCCTGCTTCAAGATAATGTATCTGCTGTGATTAAACCGATTGTTTTAAAGGTTTTGAAAAATAGAAACTTTTAGCAGCTAGACAGATTATTATCATTCACATTGTGCTGCAAGAATATTTTACTTGAACGAGCATTTTATTCTGGTTTACCAGATGCCAATCTCTGACTCCTTCCAGGTTTTGCTCTTCATCCCCGAAACCATCGTTATCTGGCGACATCAGACAGGCGTACATGAAAATGGCAAACACAATCTCATTATTTGTTGGTGTTATTACAATTTTTGACTAAACTGAGAACTATGGCTATAATTTAATATTTTCTCATAAATTTACTCTTCTACTGCGCCACGGCACCTTGTAAACCATTACATTGTGCTATGTAAAGGAATAGGTCTCAAACTTCAAAAAGTAGCTCCACATAATCTTACAGGAAAATACTGACTGTTGAAGTGCCTTGAGCGTCACTGAGTGACGGATATGAGCGCTATATAAGAAGCCACTATTATTATTATTATTATTATTAAAATATTATCTAATTAATGTACCTTACAGCTTGCATTTTTTAAATGAATGTTAGTGTTTTACATTGTGACTATTGGACTGTCATCAACAAACTTATCATCTTTTTCTTTGTTAATTGATAATTACCATATGCACTCTCCCCTTCACACTCCTTCTCTTGTGTACTGTCAGGGACCTACAGGCAACCAATGAAAACAGGGTACCGATAAAAAGCATTGACCAATCAAAAAACTCAATAAATGCATCTGCATAATATCCTCATTGTCAACCCATTGTCTGAACAATAAGTAGCAAATTTGGGATTGAACAAAGAATAGTTAAATAGAGCAGGACTTGAACCTTTGACCTCCGGATTATTGTGCTGGCACTCTACCAACTGAGCTATTTCGCCCTATTGTTAGAGGCTGCCTTTTTTGTCAGTAGCTTTTTTCGGGGGTGCCAGTCAGAAGCAATACAACCTGCAACCAGTGAAGACATAGTATCAGATCAAATGAATTGATCTATTAAGGCATCACACGGATATGAAGTGAGTCCTAGTCCAAAAATATTTAGGTTACCAGTGGAAACAAAGCACCAGAGAAAACTTTGAACCAATGCAATGGTTTGATATTCAAATCTAGTTAACTGTTGTGATATTGTTTTCATAGTAACTAGTGGCATTAAAATTTTAAGCTTTAGGCTGTTCTGTTTTTTAATGAGATAACGGACAAATGTCGTAAGTAGATATTAAAATGACAACACAAATGATCACTAACAAAAGGATACAAATTTAAAAACTACATTATATAAGAATAGAATCATTCTGATGTTGGTAATTTAGAGGATGAGATTCAGTTTCTTTGTTGGATTGTTGACGTCAAATTGCAAAAGTTTCTTACTTTGGACGAAGACTCTGTTTGAGGGAGTGTTTTGCCAATCTTCTGCTGGATGCTACCTTTTGTTGGGATGCAGTAACCACCTTCCTCTGTGAATGTGGACTCTGCTCCCTTAGCCTAGGAGACAATTGTTACTATGGTTACTCATTGTTGCTTTTGCATTTCATTATTACAAACTTATCTGCAAGTAAACTTTCTTTCATTGACAGATGTGTTGGTCAAAGTATAAGTTATCAAAAATAAACATATAAATAAAAATGGGGGTGGTGGAGTAGATAAAATGATCACCTTGGGCCTTTTTACGACCTTTCTGTATTCCATGCATGTGTTGATGGTACAGGAATAAAATATCATGAAATGGGTGGCAGCCTCATCCTGGCCCGATTTCATGAAGCTGCTTTTAAGCAGAAAATATTGCTTCAACAGTTTCTACTAAGCAAAAATAAGCAGGATACCAGTCACAGATGGTCATGTGACATGGCAGTAACCTTATTGTGGTAAGCATAATTTGTATGCTTAGCTGCTTTTTTTAACAGCTCCATGATACTGGCTCCTGGTCTGCAAGTACTTGTAGGGCCCACTGTCATAGAGCTCCATAAGCACAAACAGTAGCTAAGCACAAAAAACCCAGCTTACTCAAATAAGGTTACCAGCTACAATGCCATGTCACTTGTAAAATCGTCAACTGTTAACCAACCTATTTTTGCTAAGCATAAAATTGTGAAGCAATATTTTCTGCTTAATCAATGAAATTGGGCCCAGTGATAGAGCTGCTTAAACAAAACATTTTTCTATTAAGTGCAAATTGTGCTAACCAGAAAAAAAGTTACTTAGCTTAGCAAATGGTATCCTGTTTTATTTTGGCTGAGCAGGACATTGATAAGCAGCTCTATTGAATTTGGCCCTGTATTGGGCCCTATATTGCAGGGGATTTACAAATTCTCTAATACCACCGTCTTTTAAAGCAAAGGGGGATCAAATGCAATCAAGAAAAACAAAGAAGAAAAAATCAAAATATTCAAGAGTTTTACCAGAGTATGATCTTTATGTCCTTCATGGGTGAAATATTCTGTAGAGGATTAAAGATAATATCAAGTAATAAACCAAGAGGGAATCTGACTGGGTAGATTCTAAATTATTTTGGTTTGAACAAAGACAAATTGACTAGAGCAGGATTTGAGCCAACGACCTCCGAATTAACGTGCTGAAAGAAGAGTGTTTACCATTTGTAATTTCTACTTCAAACTGATGCACAGGTCCAGAGCTACTAATAACTCCTGCAGCTTGTCCCTTATCCACGAGTGTCACTTCTGCTTCGTCAGGTACCTATAGGCAACCAATGAAATAGCAGGGAACCAGTGATAACTTTTACCCAATCTGTGGTTGTCTTTAAAAATACTGTACTTCCACCTCACAAATTATTTTGAGGTCAGAAATTGAAATTACAGTTTTGTTGCACAAAATGTTTAAAAATAAATTGCACTCACTTCAAAATCTTTCAGGGTGTTGATTCGACACAACTTGTTATCCACAGGTCTGACGCACTTGTCTGTCAAGACAAGACGGTCGTTCTTTCCCCGATGCCACACTGTCATAAAGAAAGCCACCATTAGGTATTATAGAAAACTTCTTTGTCTTGAAAAATATTTGACAGTTGGTGGTGAATAAGAAAGGAAAAATGTGTTCCCAGGAGTTAGATTGTAAGAGTGTGCAATATAAGCAATCTGGTTTTACATCAACTATTTTCCATATAACTACAGGAGTGTCAGACAAGAAAGTGATTGTGTAAAATCATGGTCGAATCATGATCGGTGTATCAGGGCGTATCAAGTGTTCGGGGCAAATGCCCGACCAACTATTTGTTTTTGTTTGTTTAAAAAAAAATGTTAAAAGTTTTTCTTCTCCTTCTTCTGCGCAGTGATTGTCCGCAGCAAAATGCACAGTTGTAAAAATTGCAACATGATTGGGTGTCGAGGTTCTATAACTTCTATACAAGTTTAATATTTGAAAATCATAAGTCATGAACCATGCAATGGATTTCTACAATCAATAAATCACCGGAGAGGTCTTCCGCAATTTAACAAATGCTACATAAAGAGTGACCCCATTTGACCCTGGCTTAAAAATTTCAAGCATTCATATCTCAAGACCTACTTATACTTAAGTCGACATTTTTACATCAGGCTGTAGGTCCTTGATACACCTCAAATTTTTGCACAGAGATAATACCAGTTTGACCTTAACTTTTGGTCGAAATCAGAAGTTAAAGCCCACGTTTGTGTTAACCCTCATTTAAAATCTGTGTAATGCAAAAGCACTGTGGCGGACTTTTCCGCTCCACTGATCACAAGGTCCAAAGTCCGATGAAGCCTGTTTATAGTACATGCATGGTGGCGCTGTATCAAATTAATGGTCATGCATTTAAAGCGCTCTGTGACAAATCAAAGCAAAGGGCAACTGTGAGAGTTTTTGTTGGCAAACTAAGACACACTTCCAAAGCTCACACAACCTTTAAAACTTGAACATAGTTAGCACTTTACTAGTAGCAGACAACGCTTTCATGACGTCAGAATGATGTCATCAGGTGTTGAAATAGATTTTAAAAAACGTTTATTATTTGAAAAAAATCATTACTCATGAACCGTGCATTGGATTTTTACAATCAATACATCATCAGAGAGGCCTTCCAAAAATAAACATACGCTACACAGTGTGTGACCTTGTATTCCGGTTGAAACAGCAAGTTAAGTAGTAACCTTAGGATTTATTTCCTGTGAAACTAAAGGGATAAATGTAATAGATTTACACTTTACTTTCTGTGAACTTTCAAAAGCTATCAACAATCTTTTCATCTATTTAGTTAAAAAGTATACACATTAACACAACACTAACCCCATTGATACCCGAACACCTAGTGTTCGTTTATAAAAACACTAAATTCTAGTTGAAATGTAATTGTCTGTTTTGCAAACCACCAAAAATCAGTCAATTTATGATAGACAACAGGAATCAGTGTCAAAGTTTATGAAAAAGTTTAAGAGTGACATACCAAGACTGACTTGGTTGGCACTGGGTCTGCTGGAGTAGGGTTTGTTGAGATGGATGGCATCTAAGATCTTCTCCTTGACCTGCGAGATGGTGTCTACGTCTAGCACCTTGACTTCCTTGATAATAGTTTCTTCTTTGTTTAGAACCACCAGGGTCTGAGGGCCAACAAAATAGGAGGTCTTATAAGCGGCAAATTCAGACCTGAAGGGTCGTTTCTGTGCAATAATGGACCAAGCCACGGACCTGCACGGTCTTAAACAGATGTTTAAGACTGAGTCACAACTTTTTTATTCCCATTCATAATTGCCCTTTTGTTAAAATTCGTAAAAATTAAGGAAAAACTGTAATTGAAATTGTTTATTTGTAATTATTTTCAATTCCTGTCCTCAGGCACTGCGCTCAACAATAGTGCGTACGCGTGCTTAGGCCCAACTAATAGATTTAAAATAATGTTTTGGTATGTAATGTTTGCGATTGCATTATGTGTTATTAGCTTGAGCACCGATTTGATACTTACCAAGATGTTGAAATCTAAGTCTTCTTGCAGTAATTTCTCAAAGTTGAGAGAAAACTCTGCCTGGCCGTTGACGGCATCAATGGGACCATGCTCAGTGCGGTATTTGATGGCACGGTACAACACGAATAGCGGATGGGCGGTGTGACTCTAAATCAAACATCAGAACAAAGAAAGTTGTTTTATATTTCCGCAAAGTTAAGTGGTTTACTGATTTTGATTTTGTGTAAGCAAATTACGAGTGACAAGAATTTCCTTCAATTTCTCCAGCCATCCAAAATCTTTTTGAAAATATTTTTTTTGTGTTATGATAAGTTCACCTACCTTTAGCTGGTCATACAGACAAAGCGCAACCCAGTTCGACAAAAGCTTCTCCAAAACGCTTTCTGTCCTGAGAAACAAAATAACAACCGTTTGAACTGCAAGCTGAGCAGTGATCTGGGCCCAATTTTATAAAGCTGTGAAGCAGAAAACGCTGCTTAGCAAATGCTAGATTATTTGCTAAGCAACAAATGAGTGGGGCACCGGTTGCAACAATGTAATCTTTCAAGGAATTTAGGGTGGTGACCTGTTTCTGCTAAGCAAGAATTGTCTGTGCTAAGCCAGTTTGTTTGCTTACAGGCTTTATGAAATTAGTCCCTGCTCCTACATATGCAATTAGCAGGTATGGCCTAAAAAAGTAAAGGTTTAACACATGAACATTTGGGATTGCCTGGTTTTCTCCAGCTTCAGCATATCATTAGAAATGTTGGATAATTGAAGTGATCTGTTCCAACTGAGTTCTGTAGGGCTTTCATTAAACTTCTTCTACAAAATAACAACATTAGCCTATGCTCATCTGTGATGGAGCTCTAGGTTCAAGGTTCAAGGCTCATTTATTTTCCACGGTATTAAAATAAAAATGACAAAATCACTCAAAAGAGATCAATACAAAAATACATCTTTACGATATAGATTTTATTTTCTTTCAGTTTTCATTTGATATTATAATTTTGTTTTGCAAGTTAAGTTTTTAATGTTACTGAGCCTTAATTTCGGAGGAAAGGAAGTACTTGCTTTGGAAAAAAATTGTGTTCATCTTACTTGCTGAAAAGTAGTTCTTGGTTGGTAGGACGAGCATCTTGAATCATCTGTGACATCAATCTTGTCAAGACGCTAAAAAAAATAGCTAGATAATTCAATCCTCAACAATTTGATCATTAAAAAAAAGTAAACTTCTTTGGGTTTTGTCAATAGTACATCTCTCTTAATAATGATGGTTACTCGTAAGTAAAACTGCTTTTGGAAAAACTGGCTGATGTAATATACAGGATTGGTAAGGATAAAAAACATCATTGTTTAATTTTAGTCTGATGAAAGCTTGCTGATTATGAAGCTTATACTAGAGCCATTTTTTTTATATGAAATATTTCCCTCTGAAATGATGTTATATTCGAGAACTGTATCTCAAAACTTCTTTTAAAAAATGCAGTTTGATTGTGACAACCAATATGAAAGAAAATTTTTCACTATTTTCTCCCAACTCACACAACGGATTAAGCCCAATTTCTCACAGGTTTGTTATTTCAAGTATATGGTTGATAACATAACACATGAACACTGTCTGTGACTAATTTGTCAGCTCTACCAATCCTGTCCTTTAAATTGCAGAACTGTAAGCGGAGCCACTGCAACCAATATGAGAGCATCACATTGTGTAACAGTTAAATCCAATATGAAGAGGAGTAGCAAGTCCATCACAGTCATAGCTCATTCTGGGGTTTTATTATGTCGTCATCTTGAAAACTCTTTGGACAAACTATTGTAATTTCTTTGTTTGTTCTGTAAATTAGTTAATAAAAAATCCACAGAAAAAGATAGTAAAAATGTATTGTTTTTGTTGTTTAAAAAGTTGCCTTGTTTGTGCTAGCAGTTTAGTGAAGTTTGCTTTAAATCTGTTTTCAAATTTATCCTGTGCCAAATTAGTAATTTGGCAATGGTGGGTTTTCCACCTTCCCGAACTCAGCAAATAGTGACATAAACATGTATACTACTGTTTGTGTATAAACTAATATCACCTGGCCATCACATCAGAAAAGTCGCAGTCATTATTATATTGTGGCGTTACGGCCAGCGTTCGCGATTGTGCAGTAACTGGGTCAGAGCTCATAAATCCATGTACAGCCACAGGCCTGCTATAATCATGACGACAGTCCCACTTTCAGAATAAATTGGACAACTGGCTAAGTTCCCGGTGTCACTTACCGTGTTAAGACATCCAGGTTATTATTCAATACCAAAGCAACAGTCAGTAAAGATGCTATCGATTGCCTAGAAATAAAAATCCACAACAAATTTATCTCCTTTGATATTTTCCACTGAACTTGAGCAGAAGTTTTGAATGGAGAGCAGTTTGCCTACTCAAAATTGTTAGTCATGTTGACGCTAAAGTCAAACTTATGGTTTACAACACTTGACGTAAACTATAATGCAGGTCACCAACCGCATCTCTGGCCACAGCATTCGCGATCAGACACCCCCCGAAATTTGAATTTTCAGTCAACCCTTAGAAGTCCGAGAATTGGCTAATGCATGAAACGTTTCTCAGATTCAATTGTTTTGGGGTGAAAAGTGATCAAAACCATATTACTTCGAAGGGAATCCTTTCCCAAAATAGTTTATACTATCAACAGCTGCGGTCCTTCATACCAAGTGAGTTTTTATGGTTACTAATTTTTGGAGTACTTACCAATCTACGACTCTACCTTTAAGTGTCTAAACACTTCTTTTATGAAGGAGCAAATTGAGTAAAAAATTTCAAACTTTATACTGTTTGCTTTTAAATTTCTCACCTTTCTTTCACCGACATCTTTGAGCGGCTCCCCGAATCTAGGGTCTGGATGAGAATTAATAAGAAGTTTGAGTTCCTCAGCAACTGAGAGAACTTCATCATGGCTTCTTCAACCAGAGCTTCTTCACCATACTGTACAAAAAGAAAGGATCAACAAGATTCAGGCAAATTGGTTTCTTGGCACCTACAGGCTTGCGTGAGTAAATGTAACAAGAGGTGAAACAATGTTGGTCACTCTGTTTGAATATCTTAGTATTTTGCTTGTGGGTTGGTTTGCTGGGTTACTTCATTCCAGTCCAATCTGTTTCTTTACATGGCGTGTTATGGCCGAGCGGTCTAGCGCACTGGACTTAAGCTCTCGTGTTTCTGATCAGCAGGGTGTGGGTTCGAGTCCCAGTCGTGACAATTGTGTCCTTAAGCTAGGCACTGAGCCGTTATTGCTTCGTCCTTTGGATGAGACATAAAAGCTGTAATGCACGTAGAAGAACCCAGTTTAAAATCGCTAAGAGGGGTTTTAATAATAACGATAATAATAATAATAATGGACATTTGTAGTGCGCTATATCTGTCAGAAAGACACTCCTGGCGCATAGAAAAGTGACTCTGCTTATGACGGTACTTAGAGCTTAGACTAAACAAGTGAGTTTTCAAGTTAGTTTTGAAGCTGGACAGAGTGTCTACTAGTCTGAGGTTCAGTGGAAGAGCATTCCAAAGAGATGGTCCAGCATGTGAGAAGGAACGGTCTCCCCAGGTATGTTTAGAACGAGGAATGTTAAGGAGCATGGTGTTTGTAGAGCAAAGCTGTCTTGTAGTTTTCTGGCAGTGGCTGCTGAATGCAGCACCTCGTAAACCCTTATAAGATGCTACATAAATTGTTCTCATAATAAAAAAATTTAAAAACCCGTCTTAAAATGTTTCTGTTTGTTCAAGCTTCTTGAGTAACTTATTACGTTGGCTAGATACGTGGGATATAAAAGACTAGATATTATTTTTTTTTAAATTATTATTATTACTTGGGGAAAGAGTACATACTTTTCTGGTTATGTATAAGTATTGAGTACCTGGTTGTGGCCTTGGCGTTTGTACCGATTCATTGGAGTAAATAATTGTTGTTGGCATGTGATGGTTTGCTGAAGTATTTTTGTTTAGTCTACTGTGATTCTTGAGAAAGATTTCTTTGTCAGTCTAGAAACTTGACTTATTCTCTCAGGACCTGAGACATGACTTGGTACCTGACTCTGAGGACTTCAGACCTCAGATATACTAGAATTCCGGCTTTATTAGCCTTAATGACAATTCTTGTTGAGAGAATCTTGGAGTCTCTTGTGTTAATCGCTATTACCTCTTTATCTGTTGTGGTTGGTCGGACCTCTTGTCCAATGAACAGCATGCTAGTGGCGTAGTCACTGTGACTCACAAACGGCATCCCACTCACTTCTAAGTCACTCGTCACCTGGAAAATGTCAATTTTTCTCTGAGAGAATCCTGCATTTAAAAATTGTTCAAATTACAATCCCATCAAAATTCAAAAGTGGTTGGTCATTAATCGATTGTCTAATTAAGTTAAGAAGCGTTCTCTCAAAAGCTTTGTCAGCCCAAGAAGCCAGAGCTGCTTAAGCACGTTAAGTTACTAAACTTACTAAAAATCTTGCTATGCAGAAACAGGTAACAGACCAACATACCAGGGCACAATTACATAAAGCCTGTAAGCACAAAAGCTTGCTAAGCACAGACAAATCTTGCTGAATAGAAAACAGGTAGCCATCCAAACTCTATAAATTCCTGGGCCCAGTTTCATAAAGCTGTTAAGCAGAAAATACTGCTTGACAAATTTCTCTGCTAAGCAAAAAATGAGTGGGCCGCCAGCTACAACAATGCAAACTACAACAATGTTATTTTGGCTGGTAACCTGTTTCTGCTGAGCAAGAGTTTTCTGTGTTTAGCAAGTTTTTGTGCTTACATGCTTTATGAAATTAGGCCCTGGTGCCCCACTCATTTTCTGCTTGGCAAAGAAATTTGCTGAGCAGTATATTCTGCTTAACAGCTTTAAGAAATTGGGCTCAAGTGATGCCCATTGTTTGCAACTAGTTCACTGAAAAACTGTTTGCTTGGTAGAAATTTTTGCTTAGCAATTATTGTTGCTCATCAACTTTATCAATGGCCCCCTGGTCATATGATGACAAATTAAGTACAATCTTGCGCCTCTTTCTCTAACCTTTCTTAATCTCTTCAAGAAAATTCTTCTGTAATACCAGAAGATTTACTCTCCTCCTGGATCTGTACAGCCGAATCGACAGGACCACAACTACGCAGACCAGGATGGTGAAAATCACTGCGCTGACCAAGCTGATGGCAACACTGGTCGTGGGATAAGATATGTAGCCAATGCGGAACCTTAAGTTGCTGTGCATCACCTGAGTTTTTAAGGTTCAAAGAAATTGGAAAATTTAAAACCCACACAAAAGGGTCAAAGACAAACTGACTCTGAAGTTACCAAGACAAGGGTTAACCCTCACTCTGTGTCTTGGCTCATGAAGTCCTTAATTGTATAATGTGGTTGTTTCTCAAGTAAATTCCAAGTGAATTTTGTCTTACAACTTACCACGACCACAGGAAGCCCTCTTCCTTTGTCTTGGCCCTTGAAGTTCCCTGCAGATGGTTCCTCCTCAGGTAATTTACAGTATAGAGTTGTTTCACCAATGTATATCACAGGACATGTTGCAGTCCCGACATAAACAACAATTTCTGAGGCTGTTATAGCACTGTCGATATAATTACCCTGAATAATGAAGAAGACAGAAAAAAAGATATATTTATTTTAAATTTGTTTTACAGCTAGCCCAAGAAACTTGTCGAGAAGAGAATTTGTTTATTTCGGTTAATATTTTGTCTGTCTGTAAATGATGTTCCTGCCCCTGGGTGGCCCCTGGGTGACCCCCACCCCCCCCCTCCCCCGCATTTGAAATCTGGACCTTTAAGATTTAAATTCACCAGAATAAAAGGATTTTACAATTTATAAGCTATTATGTAATGTAGCTCTTTATGTTAACTTTCTTTTTATTCTTCACATGCACACAATGTATTTCTTTACCTCCATGTCGGAGGATTATCTATAATAACAAAGAAAGAAAGAAAGAGAGTAAATGCCATAACAAGAGCGCTGACCAGGGCTTGTTTAAGAAAAATGAAAACGTAAACTAAAGTTTTAATCGGCCCAAAGTGCAACCCTAGAAAATATTGTGTGCCCCTTGTGTGCCTGTAAATTTAGCTTCTTGTTTGTCGCTGGTTTTAAGAAAATCATTGAGCTTTCAAGCTCTTAGAGCAAGTTCAGGTAGGTGACTAGAGTCGATAGACTTAACCAGAGTCGATCTAGATGTCACTTGAATACTGCGTGGTTTAACAAGCTAGTCCATCTGGATCAGCCTAGCCCCGGAGTACTGTGTCTGTAGTCAATTCGCGAAGTTATGTCACTTTTTCAAGATGGAGGTTAGGTTACGTGACAAAGGAAGTTTTGCAAACTTTTGTAATCACCCTAGAATAGTGGTTTAACGATAAATGGTAGGTTTTGGCCGATAAAATATGCAAATCAGTAAGATAATCATTACTACTGCACTATATTATGCAAGTTATTTTTTTATGTATAGAAGTTTAGGTGATTTAAATGTTGCAATTTGACTAAAGATTATCACCCAAACTTGCCCTTAGCCTCACCTCGATTGTCATTATCTCGTCTGTCTTCTCATACAAATCATTTGGAAACTCGTCATACTCTGGATTGGAAAAGAACTCCAAGTCTACGTCGTTGTCTTCTGACCACGTTAAGAGGTCACTCACACCGTCCATAATGAAGCCAAAGTTTACACTGAGTTCAGAGAGAGAGCTGTTTATGGCTGAGCTTATATCGGGAGTCTGGCAGGACATCATTTTGTCACTTTCAACACTACAATTCTAGAAATAAATTTACACAAAAACGAATGTGTATGTAAATGAATGTTTTATTTGACCAAACTCTTCCAGAAGAAAAAAATTACGTTCACTCTTTTTTGATCTACTTTATCTTGTTAAGGTTTGAAATGAACCTATAATTTTCAATGCTCTTATTAGTGGGAAGTGAACCTATGGTTGTCCTTCGTTAAAAGTGAACCCATGATTTTCCATGCTCTTGGTGGGAAGTTAACCCATGATTTTCCATGCTCTTGGTAGGAAGTTAACCCATGATTTTCCATGCTCTTGGTGGGAAGTGAACCCATAGTTTTCCATGCTCTTGGTAGGAAGTGAACCCATGCTCTTGGTGGGAAGTTAACCCATGATTTTCCATGCTCTTGGTGGGAAGTGAACCCATGATTTTCCATGCTCTTGGTTGGAAGTGATCTTGTGATTTTCCATGCTCTTGGTGGGAACTGAACCCATGATTCTCCATGCTCTTGGTGGGAAGTGAACCCATGATTTTCCATGCTCTTGGTGGGAAGTGATCTCATGATTTTCAATGCTCTGGGTGGGAACTGAACCCATGATTTTCCATGCACTTGTTGGGAAGTGAGCCCATGATTTCCCAGGCTCTTGGTAGGAAGTGAATCCATGATTTTACATTCTCTTGGTGGGAACTGAACCCATGCTCTTGGTGGGAATCGAACCCATGATTTTCCATGCTCTTGGTGGGAACTGAACCCATGCTCTTGGTGGGAAGTGAACCCATGATTTTCCATGCTCTTGGTGGGAACTGAACCCATGCTCTTGGTGGGAAGTGAACCCATGATTTTCCATGCTCTTGGTGGGAAGTGATCTTGTGATTTTCAATGCGCTTGGTGGGAACTGAACCAATAACTTTCCATGTTCTTGGTTGGAAGTGAACCCATGATTTTCCTTGCTCTTGGTAGGAAGTGATCTGGTGATTTTCCTTGCTCTTGATAGGAAGTGAACCCATAACTTTCCATGCTCTTGGTTGGAAGTGAGTCCCATGATTTTCAATGCTCTCGGTGAGAAGTGAACTCAGGATTTTCCATGCTCTTGGTGAGAACTGAACCCATAATTTTCCATGCTCTTGGTTGGAAGTGGACCCATCATTTTCAATGCTCTCAGTAGGAAGATGAGTGATGCTCTTGGTGGGAAGTGAGACCATGATTTCCCATCATTTCTTTTTAGGAAGGAAACTAATTATTTTTCTTGCCTTTTTTGCTAAGAAGTGAACCCATGATTTCTTATGCTCTTGATGGGAAGTGAGTCCATGATTTCTCATGATTTTTGGGGGAAAAGAACTCATGCTCTTGGTGGAAGTTTATCTTACTTTTTTTCCATGCTCTTGCTAGGAAGTGCACCTACAATTTTTGATGTTCTTGGTAGAAAAATGAAGCTACAACTTTGCTGGGAAATGAACCCACGACTTCCATGCTCTTGATGGGAGGTGAACTCATGATTTTCAATGCTCTCGGTTGGAAAATGAACCATGCTCATTGTGGGAAGTGAGCCCATGATTTCCCATGCTTTTGGTATGAAGTGAATCCATGATTTTTTATGCTCTTGGTGGGAAGTGAACCCATGATTTTCGATGTCTTGCAGGGAAGTGAACCCATGATTTCTCATGAGTTTTTGGGGAAAGAACTCATGATTTTCCATGCTCTTGCTGGGACTGTGAACCCACGATTTTTCATGTCCTTGATAGGAAAATGAAGCTACGATTTTCCATGCTCTTGCTGGGAAATGAACCCACGATTTTTCATGTTCTTGGTAGCAAATGATTTGCCATGCTTTGGGTGGATACTGAACCCATGACCATCTGTGTTCTAGAACAGATGGCTGAATCTATCAGGAAGCCTTTTTGTAAAATTGACAAGTAAAAGACAACACCTAGATTCCTAAGTTCAGCATCCATACAATAAATCAAATTCTTATATAGTGAAAGTTAAAAGCTATTTGCATTGCATTGGTGACTCACCTCCACAAACTCAATAGGATTTTTAGTGATTTGTGTAGAAACTGTAACAACAAGTGAAGCCATCTGGGTAGTGTTTAAATATGTCCCTCTCACAATCATTGTCCGACCACCGCTAAGAATTATAAACATTATTAAAACAGAGTCACCATATAATCAATCAATGAAACAATCATTGCTTGTACTTAACTTAGTGCCAAACAGTAAGCTCTGGGGGAAAAAAATGTTTTTAAGTAAAGTTTTAAAATGTCCACTGATGTTCTAAGGGAGATGATTCCACATCCTAAGTGCAGCCATAGAAAAGGCATGATCCTCTTACTGTGTTTGCTTCTTAGAAGGAAAGGCCTAAAATTTGGGAGCAGTAACGTAAATTTCAGACAGTTTCTGTGATGGAAATATGGCTTTGAATTAACTTGAGAGCAACAACTTGGGGTTGATGATGTGTCGGATGATTGGGATTGAGGGGAACTCTTGTTTTTTGTCTTTTTCCCCTTCTTTTTTTCACTTCTGACACCTTTTGTTAGACCGTTTTCAATCCAAAGTTCAATATGAGGCATTCCGGCAAGTAACAAGATTTTAAGCTGAACTCCAAGACTCAAATAATAAATAAAATCTAATAATTTTTCCATTTTCAAGAGTTCTTTTGATAGGCACTTATTTTACCCCTAAATGAGATCAGAAACAATGCGAAATATATGGTTTGTTACATTAAAATAGCCCCCTATTAGGTCTCCCCCACCCCAAATGAAAATGTCTGGTTATACGCCACTGAATGCAACAAACAAAAGTTTTACTTTTGATATTAATTGCATTGAGCCCCTCCCCCACCCAACTCAGAACCAATGCCCCCCTCCCCCTCCAAATGAGACAGAAAAAGTGCAAAAATTAACATAACAAAATTAAAATTAAAACAAGTATAAACTAGAGCTTATAATTGCATTTGTGCACAAATGCTGAGCTGTTTTGCCATTAACATTTTCAAACTACTCAAGTAAATATGAAAGTCTTTTTGTATTCAAAGCAGATATGACGTATCGTCATTTCAAAATTTACAAGAACTTGCCAATATCTAACAACCTACCAAGTTTCAACATGATCGCAATACATCGAAAAAGCAACCTTTAATGCCGCGTCACATGACCCCTGATGGCGTCATTGATCTGAAACTTCACACATATGATGGCTGCCTGACGGTCAACATATGTGTAAATTTTGAAGTGATTACACAAAACTTCTTCACACACTTCTTCAAAAAGTCCATTTTGAACAGTTTTAAACATGCCGGTAGAGGGCGCTCATGTGTATCATGACGTCATCGGTATTTTTTTTTAAATGCACACCCTTGCCAGACACTAACATTGTTGAAAGCATGTTCATAACATTTAGCACTTTTGAATTACAAGGCACTTCCGGTTTCGACCGGAAGTAGAGGTCATGTGAGGTCACGCACACTGAATAAAATGAAGACCTTATTTATCCCTATACAATCCCGCAAACAGAAACCTACGGTCTCTTGTGGCTGATTTGATACGGATTTTCAAACATTTAAAATAGAAACCTTTAAGATGACGTCACGTGACAGGTGATGACGTCATCATGACATCATTGTTTGCGGGGCCCTTTCATCACGGAAAGTTTCATTGCAATTGCTCTTTAGGAACTATGCAAAAGGCCGCTTAGAATGAATCGTGCGTTATTTCAATGACTTCCGGTAGTCTGAAACATACAAATTAAAAAAACAAAAATAAAAACAAAAACTTTAACGAAAACAAGAGCTATTTCGCAGAGCTGCGCTGCGCAAAACAGCTAAAAAGCTTGACTTTTAATTGACTGTAGTGATTTAATATGCCCAGATCAATACTCACGCAATAATGCTGCTGGTCGGACTGACTTCAGTAATATCAGGGTTGTTGGTGAAAGTGTACTCCTGGCTTGTTATGTTTGTCCCATCAAAAGACATCTTGAGCATTCCTGTCTCCCAAACAGACCCCATGGGGCTTGTGCACACTGCTCTTTCATCAAAAGTGCTGTAAAATTCCCAAGAATGTGACAGGTTCTTTATACTGAATTTCTTCAATTGGTTTTTGGAAGAGTACTTTCATTAATCCCATCTAGTTCTCAATAAATGAAGCATGAAAAAATGTCATTACAGAAGGTGGTCACGTTGCGGATTTTGATTTTTAATTCCACCCTTGCAGCGATATGAGATAAAGCACTGAATATTCAGTGCTTACTGAGTCCTGCGAGGGGAAAAAACTACTAAGATGGGATTCGAACCCACTACCCAAGCATTCTAGAGTAGTTGTCTTAAAAGCTTAGATCACCAAGTATGCTTATTAGATAGTGACAACAAGACAGTTTGAATCCTGTAATTAGTAGTGAGTGCAATTGAATTGATGCAATAATTGCATGGGGGATGTTTTGATTTTCACCCCTTTCATAATTAGCTGTTCCGACCTACTGTCTGAACAGGTTTTGTTTTCGTCGAGATTTTTATTATTTTTATTATTATTATTATTATTCTTTGTTTTTGCCTAAATCCCATAACATTTGTACACGTTTTTGGTTTATGCATCATATCCAGATTTGTAAACATGAAAGAGTTAGATCCTATATCAAATTGAAGCTTAGTAAAAAATGTTTAAATTCTTAATTAATTAGCCACTTTACAGCATGGTGAATATTTAATTAGCCAACCTTGCTAGCACCATATCTCAAAAAGTATACGTCCGATCGTCAAACTTTTTTCGATGTTATACTTTTGGGGTACTGTCTAACTATATTCCGGTCGACATCACCATTACGTAATTTATTGCACTCTTTTTTTATCTGTGTACAAAAGCCATGGGCTCTGAAAAGTGTAGTGTTTAGTTGGTCAAAAACACAACTTTTTCAAATAAGTTAAATTTTAGTTACCTGCTTTCACTAAGAGTTATTCCAGACCATTAAAATTAATCAAGGTACAATGTATTTCCAAGAGAATTAATGATGAAGTGACAAATGGCTAGCTGGCAAATTGTGCCGTGATTGCACAATCACGGCTAGGCGTCAAAGACTGCCGTGATATTGGAATCCTAACCGAGAGAGGATATACGTACAATCTAATAGGGTTTTCGTGAAAGGCATTGGATTGGGATAAGTTACATACCATCATGTACCTTATCAAATTTATAAGTATGAAATACACATTTTTTGTTACTGTGACGTCACCAGGTGTCAAATTACGGTAATTCAAAGCTTTAATTAGTTAATCTTTGCAGCACCATATCTCAAGAAGTACACAGCCGATTTTCAATCTTTTTCTTTTTAGTTATAGACTCCTTGGGCATTGGAAATTAGCCTTGGATTACTGTGACCCCAAGTTGACCTTTATTTCCGGGTCAAACGGAAGTGGGACCATATCTATCGTGCACACCCAATTTTCAAACAGGAAGTTAAAACAAATTAAAAATCGTATCTCCTGAACCACATGTCATAAAGTCATAATCTTTGTGATGTTTGCTAGCATAAAACAGAGAGTTTAATCAAATTACAACAAAACGAAACAGCTCTGTGTTTGTTCACAAACACCTAATTCACTAGTTATTAACTTTTCCTCTCATTTCCCAATGTTGATTTTATCTTCAGTGTTTCCAATCTCTTGTAGTTAAACCATCCCATCCCCTCTACCACCCCTATAGTCTCCTTCTTTATTGTTCATCCTTTACTTTTCCCCTCATGCTTTCTGGCTCTCTCTCTCTCTTCATCTCTTTCCAATTGCCTGTTTCTGTTACACCAGTATACCTGTTTCTCTGTGTTGTGTTGTCATTATTAGCATTCAATAAATACTCTGCTAGGGGTCAAAACGTCAGGCCATCAACTATAGTATTTGCATTGCTATTATTATTCGACTTGCCTTATTACGTAGCAAATCTTATCACCAATAAATGCTTCAATATTCCGTCCTGTATTTAGAGCCATTCCGTTGATTGTTATACGAGTCCCACCAGCTGCTGGTCCAGAACGAGGACTGAAACTTGTAATAGATGGAACCTGGCAGGAAAATCAGAACCAGAAAAACAAACATAGTAGACATTCAACATCAACCAGATCATGTGTCCTATTTGTCAACAATCAGTTGCAGTATTGAACTCATTGTAAATCGATAATTTGTTTCCTTATCTGTTCTTTAAATAATCTTATCTTGGATGTCAATGACAGCTAAAATCTGTTACTGATGAATTTTGGTGGACAAAAAGACAAATCAACATGGCAAAACTTTAACATAATTTGTATCCCTCACACCTATCACATTTATATATATATTACAACAGGGCTCGAATTTTACACTGGACCGCAGGCCCGAGGCCAGTGATGTTAGTGTCGGGCCAGTAGACTCGAGACCTGACAAGTCCGGTTGTCTTAAGTTTTTTTTCAACTGAATAAGAATGCCTCACAGAGTAGTAACAGAACAAAATATGTTCAAATGTTGACTTAGGGTCTGATAAATACCTTTCAATTCTGTTTAGTAAAGCACACTTTATATGATGAAAGACAAATGAGACAAATCTTCTCTTACATGTCTTAGTGTTCATTCAAATAAAAACTGTTCAATGCATGCTAAACTGCATCAACAAGGTTTTTTCTCATTTTGAATCTGGTCATGCAACAAAAATTCTGGTCCAGTAAATATTTTGAGCTACAAGCCCTACGGTCTTGTGGATTCCCGCCCCCCCCCCCTAAATTTGAGCCCTGTACAAGCACTTTTTCCTTGTCAGTCCAATTTAAGGATATCACCTTTTGGGAAATCCTTCAAATAATGTTTAGCTGACACTACCCAGGTTCCCAATAAAAACTCAAATGGAAGTAAATGCCCTAAGATAAACATATAGAGTGAAGGTAGACCGTTCCCAATATTTGATTCAATTACTGTACATCCCATTTATAAGTTATAAAATGTTAGCAGTGACCTTTTATAAGTACTTCAAGGTTCAAGGTTCAAGGTTTATTTATGCTCCACAGTATCAAAATAAAAATTACAATACTACTCAAAAAAGATCAATACAAAAAAAAATTGACTGGTATTGATTTCAAGACCTAGATGGAAACAAATGTGACACTGCAGAGGGATCCATTTTAGAAGAAGAGCTTCTAGGCAATGGTCCCTTGACATGCATATGCATTCAGTCAGAGAAAAAAAGAATATTAAAGTGCGTTTATAGTGTCAATTCACATTTTAATCGGCCTTCAAAATCTAGTACCTGATATATCAAAGATAACATACAAGTACTTACTGTTGATTTTAGGAAAAAGAACGATGTTTTTGAAAAGCCCGCATGTCGAGAATCTGAAAAGGCAGAGGTCACAATTGTTGCTTTGTGACGTCACCAACGGGGGATGCTACGTTGCAACGATCGCGAAACAAACACGCGTTGAAATACCGCAGTGCTTGTTAGATTATAACTCGAGAAAGATATCCGGCTCCAGTTAGGAATATTGGGAATATATCAGTTTAGACTCTGATAGATTCAGTGATATTTCTGGTAGCATCGGGCGAGGATAGTGACAACATTGAGCCTGACGATGAAGAGGTGACTCGCGGTGATTCAGATTCAAGCCACTGGCAAAGCCACCTGTAAACAACGGATCTAACACAGAATGAGGCTGCTGCTTACACTAATGGCTACGACCGTCGATGTCTAGGACAATGACCAACGAACGTTTCTACATGTTATTATTCCTCAATGGTTTACCCAACACTGACTGGTAAATTTAATGTCATTTATCATGATGAATACATATGCATTACAGCCTAGTTTCCTTTGAATGTGTGATGTGAGAAAGCAAACGAGGAGTTACTGAACTGTCCAGATTTCAGGCTACACATGATGTTTATGTTTGATTAGATACTATTTATTTTTTTAAGAAGACATGGCTGGTGTTGTACAACTGTATCACCATTAAAAGCTTATTACAGACCTAATATCACTGCAATATAATTTTTTTCTGAAGAAATGTTTGTTTCACATCACAGACCATCCTTGGAGGCTTAGTACGAGGCTACTGCTGTCTCAATAATGACACTCTCAAGACACCCTACTCTAAGCACAGGCAACAGTACTGTGCTAGAGCCATTGAACATACATGTACCTTGCAAGGTAAGTAAGACTGAGCTTAACTACATGATTGTATATAGGCCATGTAGGAAAAACAAATCAGATTCAGAGAATGCCACTTGAAAGCGAGACAATTCCCACCACAATTTAGCTTTTTATCAAAATAAGTCCCTGCACATATCAGCCATGTAGGTCTATTTAGTATTTGGCAGCTCCCCCATATAAAAAAGGTACATTCAATGATGCAAATTTAAATGGAAATATCTTTTCTTAAGAAATATCTGTCAGTGTAGTTCCTTTATTAATTGTTGCTTATTTTATATTTCCCGGTCAGACTGGCCAAGTTGGAAAAAAATCTGTGGTTTATTAAACCAACAACATTTAATTATACAGTATGTTGATTTTAAAACAAAACAATTTTTCTTTGTATTTTACAGGAAATACAGACACGTCACATATAAGCAGGTCATCAGGTCAGCGCAACAAGTGCCCGGGAAAGATAAAATAAGCAACAATTAATAAAGGAACTACACTCACAGATATTTCTTAAGAAAAGCTATTTCCATTTAAATTTGCACCATTGAATGCACCCTTTTTAAGATGTAAATTTTTAAGATGGTGCTTGTTCATTTTGGCAATTCCATTTTGGGGAACAAGCATGGAAGTAGGAATATAAGGAGACCCACTAAAAGGCTGATCAAAGGTTTAAAGTCCTATTGCCCTGCCGTTATGTTACTGGCAATATAAAAACACAAAAAGGCAGATGTTATTTATTATGAAATAACCAGCAAAAAACCCAGATATAAAGCTGTATGCTCTGTGTGGAACGGCTTGCAACTGTGCAGACAATGATTCTGCAGATCAAAAATGTGGGAAAACTTCAGATGTAAAACAAAATTAAAAACTTGTAGAACTGTTTTGCTCCATGGTGTTCTACATCAGTACTACACACATTATGAAAACACAAGACCCTTTTACATTTTGACTTGATTTTCATACAGTTGTGTCAGGGGCCTTTTGAATGTATTGGTAGAAAAACACACACAACTTCAATAGATTCGTGCAAGTTCAGCAGAACTCTACATTCCAGTAATGAATGGTTTCAGTGTGGAAAGCCATCTCCTGGCATCGGACTCTGAGTACAAAGACCTTAAATCAGCAGTGAATCGGCTGATGGTTCAACTGGATTTGTATAAACCATGTAACCTTTCTTTACAAGAAGAGTGACCTTGTGCATTCCAGGGCCTTTCTGGCAGGCAAGATACTACATTGGTCATATAGAAAATTTTACATTTTGAATCATAATTTCCACATATTAAGTTATAAAAGTAACTCAGATAGTGCAATCTCTGTAAAGTATAAGATTGAATGTTTTCTTCCACTGAGCCGTGTACAAATCGTGCCTGGAAGAAGTCCAGCAATCTCAGCAAGTTCACCATAGAGGACGTCCTTGGGGATTTGTTAAGACCAAAAGCAATGGCCTGAATGGCATTGTGTGTTCCAAATGTACAAAAAGGAATTTTCTCCCGACACTCTTCACTGACATTATAGTTAATCAGATTCTTCAACAAGAACAAAGTGTAAAAACTACCTTATATGTGAATTTAGGATCTCCTGTTCCAGTCTGCAAGTCACCATCTAAACCAATAATATTCACTATCAGATCCAATGGTTCAGACTTTTCATGCTCCATTGTTCTACAAGTCACACTATTAATAAAAAATTCATTCAAAGATTCAGTAAAACCATTAGAAACAATCTAACAAGGTTTGTGGTATTAACATGTACATAATTCTCTCTTATGAGGGAGTTGCGGTGGAGAGTGCGTAAAGCACTCACCTCTCACCACTGTGGCCCTTGTTCGATTCCCAGTTAGGACCATATGCATGTAGAATTGTGGATTGGTTCTCTCTTTTGCCAAAAACCTCCGGTTTTCCTCCCTCTGGAAAAAAAAAAAACTGGCTGTGCTCCGTGATCATATGGGTTGATGTTGCTGGCTGCCAAAGGCGCCCTTGCATGCAATTCAGCTTCTCAGCTGCGACTAACGATAATTAGCCTCCTTAATTAATATATGCTCTGATTGTCTTCAGGAAAAAGCTTTTATTATTAAAGACTTTTATTGTATCTTTCTGTATTATTTTTTCTGTGATTCAACATTAGGTTGACAGAAACCAATATATGACCTTACCTTTAAGCAACATTTCCTGCTAAACCGTTTTATTAAATGAAGTTGGGACAGTGGTTAAAGCAGAAATCCCTTACCTGGCTCCAGTTTGATAATCCTCTTCAAAGCCGCTCTTGTTGCATACAAGACCTCCGACAGTGATCATTTTGACATCATCGATTTGTAGCCCGAGATCCGTCCCAATGATGGTAAGTTTTGTGTTGCCTTCGACAGGGCCAGACAATGGGATTATCTGAAGCAAGAATTTGAACAAAATAACTTGCTGGAAAGGTTCATGACTAGTTTATAAAACCTTGAAAACCTTCATCATCATCATCATCATCAAGGCTTTAGTTCTTCCACCTGTTGGAATAAACCCTTCTTATAAAACTTCCATTTGCCTCTCTCTCTAGCCACTCTGGTCCATGTAGCCGTGCCCATGTGTGCTGTTATGTCATCTCTCCATCTTCTCTTTTGCCGTCCTCTCTTTCTCTTGCCTGTTCTAGGCTGCCATTCTGTCATTCGTTTAGTCCACCTGTTGTCTTGGACCCTTGACGCATGGCCTGCTCATTTGATCTCCTTTCTCTTTCTAATGATGTCCTTGACTTTTGTTTTCTCTCTTATTTTGTTATGTTTAACTTTGCAATGGTGTTGTCAGTCAATATGACTTTTTACATGCCAAAACCTTGTACTAAGATATATTTTTGTTTTGAAATTTATACGGTTGGAAAGATAATATATAAGTAGAATATAATGATTTATATAAATATCCCTTGAAATTGTGTAGTTTTCGTGTAATTTCATGACAGAACACTGTCCACTATTTTGTAGAACCCACTTGTTGACACCACAAAATGGCGTATTGTTTCTGCCGGTGGTTGTATTTCAAGAGGCAAATTCTTCTTTAAAAACAAATCACTATTCACTAATTACAAAACACGCCCCAGGGATAAGAAGCAATCGTGTTCCCCTTTAAGTACAGCTGGAGGGATGCAATTTTGGTGGGAAGGGGTGTTTACCGAGGGAAGTGGTGTTGCCTGTTGGCTGGCGGTGTGGGCGTTGATACGTGTCAGTGCTTGTAGGCTCGGGTACGCTAGGAGTTAGCCCTAGGACTCTTCCTCTGTGCTGTAAACAGATACAGAGTCCTAAATATTAGGGCCCGTTTCTGGGGCGGAAAATTTTCAAAGCTTCATAACTCAAATCTTACCAGCAAGAAGCCACTAATTTCACCAGATTCACATTCCATGACAGCATACTTTTTTCTGAGGTGGGTTTTGGTCTTCATATATTCCTCACAAATCCGTCATTTTTGTGAAATAATTAGTGGCTTCTTGCAGGTAAGATTTGAGTTATGAAGCTTTGAAAATTTTCCGCCCCACAAATGGACCCAGATATCCAGGACGTCACTGTAGTATAATAGGAAAGTAAAAAGGCAGTCACGACTAGCTAGGGGTGAGAAGTTGATGCTGTTGATAAGGAAACCGTACATTATAGAGTAACTGTCATCACATAAGTCACGATACCGTGTCTTTTAATTTCACCTACCTGTAGTATGACTGGGGCAGGGCAGTTCAGTCCGTTTTGAAGAGTAACCATGGAGTTAGTCGTCAAACACACTGCACTGTCGATGACGGCACAGGTCCCATCACACCAAACACATCCAATCTCTTCCCGGGTGACCTCAGATACACAGCGCCTACAGTCTGGACGCTGAGACTCACATTTGTAGAGTGTAACTATAAAAAAAAATCAATCAGTATATTAGCAAACAGTTGCGAACGATAGCCTGATTGGTCTCTCCAAGTCACGTGACCGATAGTGGGTATCAAACATCAACTAACAAGGTTTCCTCCATAAGAAAGTGACGTTGTTGTAAAGTACATCAAGATTGTTGCATTTGTTTATTCAATTCAGGCTCTTCTTTCTCGAAATCTGTGAAGAATATTCCAGAGTTTGTACGAAAGACCGTTTTTTAATACTGGAGTGGCTAACTAAAACCAGTAAGGACAGTTCCGGCTGGTTCTGGAAATTCTACATGGAATGTTATGTTCACGATGTGTTGCTTGGACGGACAACCGCAATCACAAACTTTTGAACACAAGAATGTCATAATTTTGAAGCTGAAATAACATCAAAAAGAAAAGGCTTTCCAAAACTGTGTGATAAATTGGTTCTGTTTGAAATTTTGCAAAACGCTCTTTACTTTTATTAAAGTAATTTACATTACAACAATATAGATCGGGTGGCTACATCATTGTGTTATGCAACAGTGATGTGATATAAATCACTGTCACAACATACAACTTTAATAAATGGACTAATAGTAACTGTTATTGTATGTTTTTTTCCAAAATAAACCCGTCTGTCACAGCATAGTCTTTGCACGTCTTTGCCATCAGCTGAGATGACGTAGTATCATGTGATGTCATGTAAACATTGGTCGCTCAACCGGTCTATTATTATTTCAAATAATTGAAGTATTTTAAAATGATTGGATGTTATTTTCCAATGAATTTTGCTTTTCCTTTTGATTTCTGCAAGATAAAGTTCAGCCAAAAAATGCACTCAATAAGTAGGTGGTTGGGTTTGCATGTTATTTTTTATCACGATTAAAGTCAAGCTAGAATTATTGGTTGCATTTAGTAGGTTTTGAACTCTGACCTTTGAACCCATGTCTATCATCCAGCAGATGTACTTGATCATTTGTATCGGTCCACTCCACCGTCAAGCTGACATTCAACTCTTGCAGATCTGCTTGGTATGTGTACTACAAAATTGAAAATTAAAAACAACCAAAAAAGCTAAAGTGAACAAATGGTACAGGCCCAATACCATATGCACAAGCACCATCCTTAAAAGTATACCGCAATGCATCTTGGGAAACCAAGTACAGATAAAAACACAAAACCAAGTTGCCAAGATGGACCCCATTCTGTAGTTCACATGTAGCTGTGCCAGGTTTTAAGTGTTGTGTACCGCATTGCTTCAAAATCAACAGGCAAATGGCCACATTGTGGAGTTCCCTCCCTTTAGAACTCAGGGAAGTTACTCAACAAGTTAAAGCCCAATATCTTTCATGGGCGGGGGGGGGGGGGGGTCACTCTTTTGTTTCTCCTGTGGGATTGGGCAGGGTGGTCTCACTGTTTTCTTTCTGTTGTTTCACTTTCTGCTGTATTCTTTCGATTGAATGTGGGTTTTCTGTGCAATTTGAATTTTTAATTACATCTTTTTTATTCTTGGCATTTTTAATGTGATTTTTATCGCACAAATTTCCTGTTTATATTTGAAATAGTTCCTGCAGTGGTTTTTAAAGGCACTTTTTCACTCTTTCCTTATTAATTTGTGTGAAGCGCCTTAGAGTGAGTTTTTCATGAGTTTTGGCTTATAGAAATACTGTATTATCATTATTAATAATATTATCATATTAAATGCTTGCAAGTTTAATTACAGTAACCCCTTTTTCCGTACAGTTGTTACCATAATGCCCAGTCATGTCTGTTTTTACTGAACACAAACATTATAATTATTGTCTTAAAAAGTTCTTGGTGATATGTGAACCTGGGAAATGTATGAGTACTTGCACTTCCAGGACTTGACCTTTACCATGATATTTATGCTTGAGGAAAACTAGGTCTAATTTTGTGGGTGATTGTCACTATGGACATCAAACAATTTTGGATTTTGAGAAACAAATTGCACTTGAAGGGTATCACACACAGTGACATTTTACACCGTTTTAACACGAGGTTAGAAACTCTGAATTCCCCCCCATATTCATAGGAACTCTATCTATTGGAAAGCGAGTGGATCACAAAATTGATTTTGACCTAGGAGCCCCTCTTTAAGATAAATCTTGGAGCTTTATGAATTGAGCCCATGGCAGAGCCACATTATGTGACCCTTGGACCGACAGCATATCTCATAAAAACCCTCACTACCCATGGGCTCATCACAAGCACTTTGCCCACATTGGGTAAGAACCACCTTGTCTGTATTTGCCTAAAAGCAGTTGCCCTTAGTGGGAGGGGGTGGACGTGCCCTGTTCCCAATTCATGCATGTCAGATTTGAACAAGTAAACGCAACTAGCACTTACCGAGTTATCTTCACAGGTCAGAGTGTCACTCTCTCGCGTGGCAGTAGCTGTCTGTTTGTCTTCATCTATGTTTAGACTACACTGATAACTCTTTATCTATTTGTGAAATAATAATAAATCAATTTTATAAGTTGTCTTATCTATTGGCGTGTTCCTCAATTTACATCAAGTATACAGAGTAATGTTTGAATTGTGAGACCCATTTGTATAGCAGTAAAAAAAACGCAAGAAAATATTTGCATGAGCCACCTTCTCTTTGCAAGAAGTGTGCTGGATGCATTCTTTTACATGCATTATGCAACACAAAGGACATGGATGTCCCATCTGAAGGACGAAGCAATTAGGGTCAAGTGTCATGCGCAAAGGTCCAAGTGCCTTAACGGAGACCAAAATCCACACTCTGACAACACCAGAACTCGAGTCTGGTGCACCACTACAATAGACCTTTCTTTTGCATTGTTACAGCCACAACACTCCACAAAAAAGGTTTTACCCTATCACTGATGTGTGATAAGCATGTTATACTCAGTGCTTTGAGTTGTGCAAAACAAAAAAATCCACATGCATACGACTCAAGTGGGATTTGAACCCACGACCCCCCGCATTCTAGAACCGATGTCTCTGGACATGCCCCGTTTTCTACGATGAAAGCGTGCCCACTGACGAGAGGCCAGTTCTGATCCCTGATGCAACTATTACATCTTTTAAGAAAAATCTAATCGCACTACCAACTAAAAGGGTTAAAAACCAGTCTTGACACTTAATTGTGTCCTAAAGCAAAACACTTAAAAGGAACATTACAGAATTGGTAATTGTAAAATATACTTTTGATCACAGATTTACATAAAACTTACACGGTCTAATGATGATGATAGTAGAAAACATCCCTTGAAATATTTCTGTCTGAAATGCCATATTTGATGAGAAATGAATAAACTAATTTTCCGATTGGAGTTTATCGCTCAGTGAGCGTTTTATTCGTTTGTTGAACCTATATGATTTCATGCAAATGTGTAATCGGTTTTTCACTATTTTCTCATGACCCAGATGGCCGATCGATCTCAAACTTCTACAGGTTTGTCAGTTTATGAATATGGTGGATTACATAAAGTGCTTACACTGCCAGCAACTGTTTTGTTAGCAAAAACCAATTCTGTAATGTTCCTTCAACCATTATTGCTCCGTCCTTTTGATGGGACGAAAAGTCTTAGTGTGTTGTGTCATGCATGTGGAAGAACCCAGCACACTTACTGTTAAGAGAAGGGGTTTGCCCTGGTGTTTCTGGCAGAGGCTGATGAATGCACTGCACCGCCTTGTAAACCCTTATAAGGTGCTATGTAAATTGGTCTCATGGCTCAAAAGTTTCATAAACCTGTCCTAAAATGCTTCTGTTTGTCCAAGCGCCCGGAGTACCTTATTGGTAGATGCATAAGACTTACAGAGTTACAAATGGTTGTAGAAAAACAAAAATCTGAAAAATCCAACGCAAGGCCACCAGTTATCAAAATGCATGTCCGGAAATTTGGGCTTAATGTTTGGACTTCAGAAAATTTGACCAAGGTGGTGTAAACCCCACTAGCGATAGCTGGCCACGTATTTTATCATAATAGGCTCACAATAATTTGAAATTAATTGACTATTAACTGATCTTCCGAAGCAGTAATCCATGCCTCTCACATGTTTCGTCCCAACTTTAGAGTAGTCCTAACTATAGTTGAGATTGATCCCAACTTCAGTGTTACAGTTGGGACGGCCCAACTAAAGCTGGGTTTAAAAGAGATCTGTCCCCAAAACAGGGAACCAGTGCAATACCAGCTACAGTTTGGCCGTCCCATCTATAGTTGGGACGATCCTAAAGTTGTCTGACTACACTATCAGGCAAACCCAGCTATAGTTGGGCCATCCCAACTGTAACACTCAAGTTGGACAAAGTCCCAACACTAGTCCTACCTATAGTTGGGATGATTCTTAAGTTGACTGATTACACTATCAAACAATCCCAGCTATAGTTGGGCCGTCCCAACTGTGAACAGATCAAGTTGGACCCGCTCCCATCTATAGTAGGGCCGATTCAAAAGTTGGGAACAGAACACATTCATATTCTTCTTTTTACATGAAAAGATTTTTATCTTCACCTGTTAGAGCTAAGTGTGTTACAGTAAACCTCTTCAAGTCACATACCTGCTGAGGATTTGGAAGATTATCAGTCTTGAAGATAATCCTTCTGTCTACTCCAGTAGAGACCAAAGTTTCACCTTCTTGATCTTGTAGTTGAGGGCATGAATCGGGTCCTTGCATGCTGGAACCCTTATTCTTCAACAATATTTCAAAGGAATTAGTGTTATACTTTTTTAAATTCTCTTGTCCCTGATAAGGGGTTAAGTTTACTTTACTTCTAAAATTACATCATCAAAGAGGGGCTCTAGGATCAACTTATTAGTTATGTGATGTACTCATTTTCTTAACCCATATTGGGCATCGGGGCGGGGGGGATGTAACATCACCAATGCTGAAAATAACCTCATTAGACGAAAGGTTCGAAGCTCCGTCTAAAAAAAACGATACAATTGTGCAACAGTATTTAGTACACAAACCCTGTGTGTGCGTTGCACTGCACATTTGAACACGGTTGTTGAGCATCCCGAGGACAGCAAATGAGACTGCCTGGATGAGTCCATTTTTTTTAAGGGTGGTAATATCCTCAAATGTTGTTAGTACACTAAATGGTGCATATAACCATATGGCTTACTCGTTGAGCCAGGCACCCGACTAACAAAAACCGTTGTCACAAATTTGAGCAAAACTATTTGACTTTCGCCGTATACATAAATGTGGACAATAAAACAGTCGTGTTGAACTGATGGATTTCCTTCAAATGACAATTAAATAAAGATGAGACTTTTGGTGATCTTTTCAAGGAATACAAAAAAAATGTTAAAATAGCGTTTTTACAAAGTACAGAATCGATTTGTGCGGAAATTATAGGGGCTTCACTGAAGGTGCTACTATTCGGTAAGTACATTTGAACATTCTAAGTATGATAGAACGAAGCAAATACATATTCATTTCTGGAATTGCTCTTCCAATACTGAACTAATGTACATGCCGGGTATACAACAATGGCTTGAATAACGTCTGTGAAAACCAAAAAGCATTACAAAATCTAACTTTAAGAGTGATATTTCTTTTTACACAATTTTGAACACCCCTTTTTTAAGAGTGGAAGAGGCATACAGACCATTGTCCTGTTCGGTTCTCAGCCAACCCCCCCCCCCCGCCCCCTCCTGTTGGGCATGGTATACATACCAAGAATTAAACATAGTCTGATACCTTTCGGTCGATTGAGAATCAGTATTTATTAACGCTAGTTCAAGCAGGGAAAAAATGACAACCATGGGTGAGAACTAGAGACATACCAAGCCCGAAATGTGGCAGAGGGTATCCCTCCCCTCCTCAATGTTCCCATACTTTAACACACTAGTTTCCTCTTGTACAGAAGTAGCCCCCCAAAATCCTCTGAAGAATTCCTAACACTCCAAGCACACAATGAAGACACAATCTACAAATGTTACAGTGTTTTTTACGAGGTGTAATGCACTTACATTCAGTCCTGTCACGATCACTTCGTCTTGTCCAGAGCAAGAGGTGCTCTCATGGGTGCATCTATTCTCAAAGACACACCAGTCACAGGCCCAGGGACTACCAACACACGACACACAACTACAGAAATCAAATAGTTTGTATTATAACTTAAGATGAATTGTAATAACAGGGTTACTCACATTACATGGTTAATTATGTTACAGGGTTACTCATCAATTTCAGGGTTACTCATTCTACAGGGTTACTCACTTCATAGGGTTACTCACATTTTTAAGTAAGTTATAGTGTTACTCGCGTTACAGGGTTATTTGTTTTACAGAAGTACTTGCATTAGAGGGTTACTCACATTAGAGACATACCAAGCCCGAAATGTGGCAGATTAGAGGGTTACTCCATTAGACAAAAACACTCATGTTAAATGGCTACTTGAGATACATTCAACCCAGGAAACAGAAATCTGGTTACCTGAATGTTTTCCCAGCCTTGAATGTTGAGATTATTTGCGACTGTCGTCAACAATCTCAAGAAACTGAATCAAAAGTTCGTTCAGAAAACCAGCAATGATTAGCGGTCACTGTAATGTGAGTAACCATGTAGTGTGAGTAACCATGTAAAGTGAGTAACCATGTAATGTGAGTAACCATGTTATGTGAGTAACCCTGTAATGTGAGTAACTGTTCCATTCAAATTTATAAAATTAGAAAAAAAATGTTGTGACTTCTGATTTTTTTTAAACTGAAAACAACTTTTAAACTGATAATTAAATGATTAAAACCTTAGGTGAAACCCTTGAAGTCTAGGCACCATTTACATTATCATACTGTTTCCAACAGTACGTGTAATTCTTTGAGAGCCTTTTAAACAGTCTAAACCATCTGATAAGAACCTTTGGAATCAACAAAACAAATTCCAAGCAATGTGGAAGCCATCTGTCGAAGACATGATTGATTTCAGCCAGGAGTGGCCCCCTTTGCACTGTCAGCCATTTGCATGTAGAGCCTCGAATTGGGAACATCAGTGAATAGAAGCATTATATAACTCTGTATTGTCATGGTAATGTAATGACACTTTCATCCAAACAAATACATAAATACAATACAAATGAAGCATGAAGTCGAGGCTCTTAACGCACATGGCGGATCCGTGTAAGTAGTGAATCAGCCCAAGGCTAAGAGCTCTCTTTACAATTCCTGTCATGCCTGTGGGAATTCCTACATGGGATGTCAATAATGAATTTTGTTTTATTCAAAGAATCAACCCAGGGTAATTTGACAAATGCCATGCTATTCGACTAGATCTCAACAGGGAACTTGGAATTTTTGAGAATTTTTTTAACTGAGTACACAAAATTTGTTTACGACTGTTCAAAATAGTACCACGGCATCATCAAGTGTTTTTTAAATCCCTTAAAATATGCTGTTTACATTTTTTGACTCACCTTTCATGTTTGGAGCAATCATAAAAACTGAACTCGCGATCCACAAAGTTGACTCCTGTCTCTGTTGAATTGACACTCAACAGCATTGATGAGTGATCCTCTGAGTATAGAAACATAGTTTGACAAAAGAACTACATGTATTAATTACTCATCTTTGTAGAAGACAATATTAAAACTTTCATAAAACTTTCGTGCATCAGTAAAATTCCAAATCTAACTCTAGTTCTGTCCGGGTCGATTTTGGACAGTATATTGGCAGGGTCAATTAAAACAAACTCGTATTGGTAACAACACACCACGTGACCTAAAATTACCTTAGTGAAAGTTCAAGATGACAAACCTAGATAGTTTTAAAGTTGTCTTAATTTAATAATTCAAAATTTTGTAGTATTGTCAATAAAAGCTTAATGTGAATATGAACAAAATTGACCATTGCATTAGGAAGCCATGGTAAAAAGAAAGTTGCATTTTTTTTTGCGCAATTGTAAAAGCAGATGTTACAGTGTCCCGGAAAGACCATAAACTCACAATGCCTGCAAACTCTTCTCTACAGCATAACTCAAAAATGAAACTGAATTGAACCTTGAAACTCATCAGACAATTGAACCTCAAGACGGAACCGGAACAATGACGTCATAATAATGTCATCATAAGTGTTGAACTACATTAATTAATAAATATTTGAAAATAAAATCACAACTCCTGAACAATACAATGGATTTTGACAATCTATACATCCTCAGATAGGTCACAGACATAATAGTAATTAATACGAGACATTTATACAGTGCATAAAGCAGGAGCCTCGATGCGCAAAACAAAACATACACAATGAAATATGAAAGAATTTGCTAGATTCAAAAAACGAGTCTTTAAAAAGTCCCTTGAACATCAGAACAGACTCAGCTTGACGAATATGATTTCAACAGCAAGGGTAATTATTCAATTGTCTCCGCCCATGGAAGCAAAAAGCTTAGAAACTTCCAGAGCAAAAGTTAAGGTTAAAGGCAAAGTGTTGCACATTTGATTTAAGAACCGATCAACAAAGTCTTTAAAAAAAAGAAGGCAAGACCAGAATATGCCTGACACTTCGCTGGTGTATGGGCAAGGCAGTTTGTTTTTTAAGAAAATAGGAAACCTCAATGAGTTAAAATTTCTACTGGAACATTTCAAAGGGCACCACGGCAATGGGCAAGGGCAGGGAGGAAACTGCTTCCTTTGCTTCTGTAAAATATTGGGGCGGCTTTGCTTGAATCTTTACAGTGTGGGTTCAAATCATGACACTTAAGCTATAACTGCTTTTCACTACCCCGGACAGTATGGATACCTGTATAGGAAGAAATTGTTGATGTGAATTCCAAGCAACTAGCACATTTGGTTGCAGGTGCTGCTTACTCCTAATGAGTTGAGATGATTTCAGGAAGGCTTAATGCCCCCAAAATTTTGAAAGGCACTTTAAAATTTAGTTTAAAAGTGGCTACTGACCTCCATTCATGATTTCAGGTATCAGATTACTAGGTGGTGTCATACACTGAAGAGTGTCTCCACTTGTATCAGCTTGGTTGCTAAATACATCATCAAAGTGACAGATATATTGCTGGCCGCTACGCAGGTCTGGTAACTGCTGCACTGTCAAAGTTATCTGTAATTTAAAAAAAAGTAACCACATAGATTGGTAACAAATAACACAACTTTGTCAAGTCACCATCGTTGTCATATATATACCCAGTCTGTCATAGCAAAATATGAAAAACGGGCAAGAGAGGGGTCCAAGGGACGCGGAAGTTTCTGAAATATTGGGGGGTGCACTTGCATTCAATATGTTTTATTATATTGCTTAGAAATTAATTTTATTACGAGCACCTTACGGCGCACATTAAACAAATGCAAGTGCCAAGCAATCTCTGTGTGTATGACCATTAACCCCAGTGGGCGGTGCTAATCCGTGTCTATGAATGAGTCACTACTATAACTTTTCAGGAAGCATAATCTTGCGGTGATGTCATCGTACTAGTATTAGCTAGAAATTCAAATTTAGTTTTAGTACTTTCCAGAAAATACTAAAAATCCTTTATATACAGTCTGGGAGAGATTTTGGACAGGACACAAATACTGAAAGACTCGTGGAAGCTACAAAACTTCCATGGTTGTGTTCAACTTGTCGGAGGAGCGCTTTGAAAGAGTTCATCTTTGACCGAGTGCAGTGAAAAGCTGAATTTAATTTCGGAAGGGACATTTTTCAAACTAAAACTACAGTTTGGCATTTTGCGGTCTTCTTCCCCATATTTTGTAACGGAAGTCGGCTTGTGTCTCCGTTGTTTCAACTGTTTCCGGATGTTTGTCGGAGTGAACTCGCCCCATAATGGCTCAGTTAAATCAGTAGAGAACAGTTTTTCGCATCCCTGGAGTTGCCGGTTTGTTTGGTCCTCGCCCGTATCTTCTCCCTGCTGACGTCTTTGCCCGTAAGATATTTCTATTTAGAATAAGATCTTCCATATTGTACATTTATTTAAACCAATCATTGAACATTAGTTAAACCCTAACAATATTTGAAGTGGTTGATAGTATCATCAGTAAATCATTTTGAATCTTCGCTCTTTATATCAGTGTCACCGTGCTTGATTTCTAAGTTACATCTAAGAAAATTCAGGCTCTTTGAGTGATTTATATTTATGGATAGCTTGGAGATTTCAGAACGTAACACTACCTGTTGTTCTGCAACACTGAATGGATGGCTGTCATACGGAGCTATATCAGTGATCTCAATACACTGTGGGTCATTGTAAGACAGCCAACGGGACGGAACATCTCGCCATGGACACTCATGATATCGGGTACACCTAAAATACAAAATAAGAAATATAATGAAACTACTCTTCAGTGCACACCAGGAAGAGTTAACCGACTACAGTTCTCCAGACAAGATACAGTACTTATTGTTATACAACGGTAATAGACGGTGAATTTGTATTGAGTTGAAACCAACGGTTCTTTTTCAGAACCCCCCAACTCAATAAGAGACATATTACATGGTTGTTACCGCAAACCTTTCCATATCGTATTTCCACCATGCAAAGTTTCAAATCCTACTTACGAATTTGTATTGGTCGAGAACCAATCAGGTGATATGATACAAAGATGCATGTACATTGGTCAGGGGAACATGAGTGATGTATCCCATGGGTTACCTTGATCGTGCCCACCATTGGTTATTTCCAGCGCCATGTACAATATTAGAAATAGCCCTGGGTTTGACATAGTAATTACGCTGGTACTAAATTTATATATGCTCCTTCGTGCGATGTGCCATAGGGAACAGTGAAGCAATATTTTTGTCAACGACCCGTTCGCCTGCGTTTTCAACTGTGCCAATTTTGTCATAATAATGTTGGAAGACGAAAGAAATCGACTCCAAAGAAGAGGAATCTATTACCATGGTATAACAAAACATATGTTGCCCGCTGTGATGGGGTCCATGGGTTTTGTACTACCTTGGGGAATTGGCACCCTCGGCTTTGTACAAAACACCGTAGACCCAATTACACAGCCACAGTATGGGTCTCCATCATGTGCATCCGTACCAAGACACATCTGCACCTTGTATACTGACCACAATTCTCAACACGCATCTTAACACGTTGACTGCCGCCTACGAGTATATTCGTAGTAACAGGTTAGACGGATTCTACCACTACGTGTATACTCGTAGAGAATGAAAGGACTTTGTATTGTTATTTAAATACACTGGCATCACTGAGCACGCAACACATACATGTACGCTTCCTGGCAGTGGTGAGCACATCGACCTTAGAAAGTGCATGTTAATTTTTTGTTGTTGATATAGTACCTATTTGGTATGCCCGCATGCGCATCGCACTTTTGCGCGCATGCGCACCGCACTTGGCAAATGGGAACGCACTACGAATATAATGACCGGCAGTCAACGTGTTAATCAGACAAGATACAATACTTACTGTCTCTGCAGAGTACACCAGCCACAGTATGGGTCTCCATCCCTCCCTGCATCCGTACCAATACACGTCTCACACGTTGTATACTGACCACAATTCTCAACAAGCATCTTTACCAACTGCAGTTTTACAGAAAACAAAAAGGCATCAGTCAGAAAAACTATAAAGAATTTTCAAATTGGACGTACATGTAGGGTAGAGTTAATCCAAATATTCATCAACAATCCCAAATAAAATACCCCAATCCTTTGCAGAATATTTTATTACTCAGTTATTACACCACATAGATCATTGCCTTTGAAAAACAAACCCCAGTAACATACTTTTAAAAACAGTTTTTCTGGTTTAGAAGTTTTTTTAAGCTCAGCTAAGTTTGTGCTTAGAAGAAGCTCGGCGAAATAGGGTCCTGGCTCAGGTTGGGGCTAAGGATGCTCTACCATTGTGAAGTCAATGTCTAACTATAGCTTGTATATGGATAGGCCGTGGCCACAGCAACAGTCCTTTCAGGTTCCCATTTACACACCTGGGTTCAGAGAAGCAATCATGGTTCAATGCCATGCTCAAGGCCCCAAGTGTCATAACCGGGAATCGAACCCATACCCCAATGATTCAGCTAGACTGATTGGTCATGACACAACACAGAAAAATTGAATCACATCCAACACTAAAAATTTGAGACACAACCTATTTATTTGAAATCCAAGCACTGCATCTCCCTACATCCAATTTCAGAGAGCTGCTTGATCACAAGTCTGCTAAGCATCGACAATTTGTTTGCTCAGCAGAAAAAATTACCAACTTAATCGCTACATAGTATAATTTGCTTGCGAATGGTTTCCTGTAGATTTTTGCGCAGCAGAAAAAGATTGTTGAGCAATGTTTTCTGCCTAAAAGATATCTTAATGTAACCCTGTTCTTTGCACAAGTGATTTAATTTCAGCTCAACAATTCCGGTGATTTCACGAACACATTTTCTTGTCAATTAAATCTTTGAGAAAATAAAAATAGCTGTTGCAACTGCTTACAAACCAAATTGACCTATGGTATAAATGCAAAAATTGTGCATGGCTCAATGTTTCAACCCTAGTAGAGTCTTTCTTGAAGGCTGCATGACAACACAACACACAAAAACAGGTATACTTGTGTAACACAAGCAATCAGGTGGAAGGAAACGATACGAGAGAGAGGCAGAAAGCACACAGAAAAGCAAGAGATAAGCAATGAAGAAGGTGACAAAAACATCCAAAAACAAAGGAGCGCATAGAGGGAAGGGGATGGTTTAACCACAAGAGGTTGGAAACACAAAAGACAAAAACAAAGGTGGGAAGAGCTTTGATATTACAGAAATATCAAAATTCCTTCTTGGGAGATAAAAGTATGTCTTTTAGCCCCTCAGAAATTATTCATAGACAGTGACCATTCCATTAGTAAGTCTCAGCATAGAGCAAGGACAGTTAGCTCAATTGACGAGCAGCCGAAAATGGTTGCAAAACGTGCTTCCTCTCCACAAGAAAATTTTAAAGAAAATATAATATCCTGAATTGACATTTTCCACTGTTTCCCATGTTAAGTTATAGCCAAGTCCGGGTGTTTGATGATGACTGTAAAGAGTTGAATGATCTCTATAGGGGTTAAGCACCATTGACTGTGGTCAGTCATTGGATGGGAGATCAGTCCATGTATTGACATGGTCAGATGGTTGGTGCCTTTTCTGGGACCTAATATGACTTCTTAACATCAACCCAGTGTCTTGCGGATGCCACGTAAAACTGTAGGTCCTGTGCATTGTTTAAGGCACATAACACACACAGGACACTTACCGTAATTTTCGGATTATAAACCGCCCGGCCTATAAACCGCACTTCCCCAAAATATAGAAAAAAATATTTAGGTGTTGGCGTATAAACCCCCCGGCATATAAACCGCAGTCACGAGCGTACAAAGAGAGGGGCCGTGCGTATTTGCGGTCCTTTGTGGCGATGTGTAGTGACTGGCGGTCGGCACAACAGTCATTGTATGTCGCCACAAAGTGCAAGTTGCGTTGCACTAAAGTCAAAATGTATTAAAGTTAACAACCATAAATCGTTTTTATAATGGTCTATAAGGATAGTCTGCAGCAAGTGGGCCTATTTTATTGGTATCATTATTGTGACAACTGATCAACGTTGTAGCTACTACCACGGTCGGCGCCGGTCGGTCTTGACCGGCCCCAGCTTTAAAATTATAAGCATATGACCGGGGATCGAATAAAATAACAAACTCCGACCGGCATAAATTTATTTATAGGCCTAATTGTTAACATTTTCATTGAAATAAGTGAAAAATAAAGAAAAAACTTTGTTGTAAACTCCTTATTAACGTGTGTTTTTGTTTCTGTTAAAACAATCAAAACAAATTTACACTCCAAATCCACGATTAATGCTTACATGGGCCGCTTGAATGGTGTGTGAGTTAGTTTGGCAGACGAGTTGATCGTATCAAAGTCTGCTCTACAAAGCATGCACCCATCTGTACACGGATTTGCTATGGCGGCCGGCACCCAGAAGTAAGCAAATTGGCAACGACACTTAGCGTGTAATTTTTCTCTGTGTGGAAGGGCAACCCGACTATATTTCTTTTGCAGCTATTTAGTACCTCGTACTCACGATCGTGCCTTGCGCTCGACCCCACTTTATCGTGACACATCACGGATTATATCATGGGTCCGAGGATGACAATTATTTCCAATTCGCCATTAAGAAAAGTCGCTGGACTAACATCATTTTGACGTTCAAAGTGTTTTTCAACAGACGGATTTCCTTAAACAAATATGGAGTAGAAATAGGACTTTTTGTGACCCATTCATCTAGGAATAAAAACGAGGCATGGCCTTGTAACAGCAGACAAGGTTGGTGGAGTCGTCCACGTAGCATAAAATAAATTCTTTTTAAAGGATTTTCAGAGTGAGTTTGGCGCACGGGTGTATGATTTTTCCTGTCTGTTTTGTATTTGTTTTTAGAATATTTTTCAAATGATCTTTCTTATAAGAAAAAAATGTACGCTGTTTTTTTTTCTTCAATATTAATATGTTGGCATATAAGCCGCTCGGCGCATAAACCGCAGGAGTTCAAAAAAATGTCAAAATCAACGTATAAACCGCGGTTTATAATCCAAACATTACGGTATTGTGAAAGAGAAGTGGCTTGTCGCTGTGTTTCCGGATCGGCTGCATAATGCACACACGCTCTCTGAGCATGTTTGGAGTAGAGCTTAAATGTGATGCGCTTTTGAACCAATTAGTTCAGAATTTGTGCAACATAAATTAATAAAATTGGTTTGGATTGGTTTGTGTCATTGTAAAAAAAAGTTCAAAAATAATTGTCGATGAGCTTCTTACCTTTTGTTCAGTCAGTAGGTAGAGTTCTCCAGTTGTGTCATTGATCTTGCTGTCTCTCTTCACTGGATTGGTGGTGAATCCTTTCAGGTCATCATCAAATGGTATTTGTATTTGTTCATACACTCTGGCTGAAGTTCCACTCTCAACATGAACCTGGAAATTATTTGTTTATAGACAATAATCATTGAATTTCGCAGCACCGTTACTGATGGCAAAACATTGATCAAGAAGTCTAAGAAAAGTAAAACTTTTAGATTTTACTGTCGGTTTGTTGACTTAGAAAACAATTATTATTTTGTTGCTATTTGAGCATGTCCTTCCTGATGGGTGAACTCCAGAGATTTGTTTCTTTCTTAAAGATTTAGATCTAATCACTTCAAAAGTTTCAAGTTCTTTGTAGAATAAACTGACCTTTAAGAGCTGTCCTTCTGTGGTGCCAATGAATGCTACAGTGTGGTTGAGTTCAATGCTGGTGATAATAGAGGATGTCAAATGGTCTGGTAACTCCAACACTGCTGGAGATACTACTGGGGTTAAACCATCAGCATACTTGTAGTTCCCACCATTACAGTATAGCTCAGGATCTATAGGTGGCTTTATCAAGAAAAATTCAACCATAATTATGTTATGTCACAGTATCTGACACTTTGTTGACTCGACTCTTGCAATTCTTTTCTCTCTGGACTTTCAGATAGAGAATTTTCTAAAAATTCAACGAGTTCAAAACACTGCTGCTTGCCTCGTCTCTCGCACACCTCGTTCCCAACATATTACTCCCATCTTACAAGAACTCCACTGGCTTCCGATCAAACTGCTTATCATATATAAGTTAAATCTTCTCACTATCTCCTAACTATATTCCTGATCTTCTCTGTAAATACATTCCTGTTCGTCCTCTTCGATCTGCTGGCCAATCCCTACTGACGCAAACTACTTTTTCCACTAAATTTGATGGTCAAAGAGCCTTCAACTCCATTGCACCTTTATTATGGAATGACTTACTACTTCATGTTCGCCAAGCTGGCTCTCTCCAGATTTTCAAGGGACTTTTAAAAACGCATTTGTTTGAATCTTTATTTGTGTAACTTGCTGTTATATTCATTTCATTGTTTTATACTTTGTGTTGAGCATAGAGGCATCTGCAATATGCGCTATATAAATATCTTGTATTATTATTATTTTTATTATTATTATTATTATTTCTGAAGTAAATCCAAAATACAAGGTAACAATGGAGGCCAATTTGGTCATCCCTCCCACTATCAGCAGTACTGGGGACCATGCCTTTTCCTTTGAGGTTTCTCGAACATGGAATCCTCTACCGGAATGCCTCATCTCTTGAACAGTTTAATGGACTCTTAAAAACCCATTGTTTTTAATTTCTGTTGTTTTTCTCACAGCGCTTTGGATCCTTTGGCATAGGTGCTTTATAAAATCCTGTTGTTATTATAATTATTTTTTAATTAAAACTTTTTTGTGGTGAAAACTAGATATCCTAAATACATCTTTAAATTAAATTCAATTATAATCTATTGAGACTGTTGTTGAATTTTTTAACACAAAAGGCTGGAACAACCATGAGTAGTCATTCTGAACTTTTCAGTTACTTTTGTAATTGCTGAAAAGGAATCATATATCATGTTTTTTCCCACAACAGCCCTTAATTACCATAATTTCCTGTTCTTGCAGTAGTTCTTGCATGTATTGTAGCAAAGACTAGCTGCCCATTCATTGGGAAAAGTTAGCCCGTGTGTGAGCCCGCACTAGTTGCATAAAAAGAAAAGCTAAAAGCTATTGTTTTTAGAAAAAAAAACTTTAAAGAAAGTGAAAAAAGAAGAAAAAAGAACTAGACTTATAGTGTTTGTGAAAACAAACACAGTGTTTGGGTATCGCTGGCATGGCTGGGGTCAGTGTTGTGTCAACGCATGAGCTATTTCATTAAGTTGAAGGTTGGTGCTATTACTATTTTGTGTGTGTGCCTAACAAGCTAAACACTTTAGCAAAAGTCTAAAAAAGCACACGATCAAAAAGCCTGACATTTTATTGTTAGAGAGGTTTGCATGGACGGCTATTCTGAGACTAACAAAGCATAATGCCCAAATCTGGTTGCGTGAACCTTGAACAGAGACTTGAGTACAAGCATGTTTGATGGACTTTGAATCTAGTGGTCAATGGAGCGAAAAGCCGCTCACGGTGCAACTGGTTTAGATTGCGCATTGTGTGTGTTTTCAGTGCAGTTATTTTCCCGCGATTTAACAGCGGGTCAATGCATACCCGATTTCAACCGGAACTGAAGGTCAAATAGGTAACATCTCTGTGGCAAAGTTTGAGAATGCTTAAGGACCTACAACTGATGTAAAAATTTTGACTAAAGTATAAGTAGTTCTTGAGATATAAAATTTTGAAATTTTCAACTTCTGTTTTGAACTGGAAGTCAAGGTCAAATGGGGTCACACTTTGTGTAGCGCTTGTTCAGTTTTGGAAGACCTCTCCGATGTTGTTTTGATTATAGAAATCCATTGTGTGGTTCATGACTTATGATTTTTTCAAATATTAAACTTTGATTTAATGCAACTCGACAGCTTGTTGATGTTCATCATGACGTAACTGAAGCGGTCTCATCTCCTAATGAATATCTAACTATATGTGAAGTTTCAAGTTCATTTGAGCTAGGGAAGTGTGCTTTTGTTAGCCACGGGGGATAAGAAGATAAGGAGAAGAAGAAGTATTTTACTATTTTTTTTATTTAAAAAACGGAACAAAAACAAGAGGTGTTCCGGGCGGATTGCTGAACACCTAAAAAGAAAAGAAAATAGAAGCGATGTTTTTCTCAAGTTCGTGATTTACAAAAATTACAATCCTTTACAATATGGTAAGTGTCATACCAACACAATGAACCCCATATGTGGTGATGTATCAACCGTGAATGGGTTGGCAAGCCTTTGTCTAAAAGTCTTAAATTAATTTTTGTGATTTTAGGGTACTGCGCCGTATACGCTGAGCGCCTTATACCCAGGAAATTACAGTAGGTCTAATCAGCAGTGATTTTTAACATTATGTGAACAGCTCAAATCATCAAACTATCCTGTGGTATTTGATTGGCAGATTTTACCTGTCATTTTGTTAATGGTTTTCATAGATTATTTTCAATTATATTGTTATCCAATTTTTAAGCGTATCAGGAGTTCGTAGCGCTATAAAAGATGGCATTGTGATTGATATACTGTAAGCCTCTTGTCCTACTTTTACAAACGCACTATTAACATTGTAGCATAACTCTAGGGACAGATTGAATATTCATAAATACCTGGACAGTTATCCATTCTGATTGGACGAGAGGGACATCACGTGGCCTGGTTTAAACGGACAATTAATACAACACCGTCTAGAATGTTTAAACATGGCTGGCAACTTTTTGTCAAAGAGGGCGCTATCCGTTTGCGCGGAGCGCACAAATTTGTAGTAACCCATGTTTATTTCGCGCAAGTTGGAAACTTGCGTGTGTATAGCTTGAAATTTAAGCGCGCAATGTTTGAAAATTGCGCGACGCGGATTTTCTACATGCACAGAAGTTCAACGCCGAGTCGGGTGAGCTAAGGCTAAACTGTCAGATTTTTCTCAATTTTTACAGGGTTTTGGATATTTTTAGGAGAAAGGTAATTTCAATATTGGGGTATATCAACAGTGTTTTTGAATCGGTTTTAAACTAGTGTTTTAACCCGCCGAGGTCATGGTTCTTGTCTCGGTGATATTATTCAAGAACCAGGCCTCGGCGGGTTTACCACTAGTTTAAAACCTCTTCACCACACATTGATTCCATTATTTAAACAGCCTTCCTTGTTTTGTAATTGTTGCGGAAGAGCAGGGTAATTAATTAAATATTTTAAGTACTTTTACATCACTGCTTTTCAATCCATTCTGCAAACAATGTGTACACATGATTTGAGCTATACAGTGTGTATTTGTAAAATGTTCAATCAAAACTTACTAATGATGACCCAGGACAATGGCTGCCTTCTAGATACCCTGCAACATATCCCCTATCATCAGTCAGACATCCATTCACAGCTGCTTCAAATGCAGCTTCTATGTCACTCATCTTGTACATACACAGTGCTGAGCCTTTCATGGGTTGTGGGACATCAGTATCTCTGGGTCTGCAGCATTCTTTGCAAACACAGCATATAAAACCCCATCATCAGCATTCAATGATAATGACTGATTTAAATATGGCCCTGCTGGTCCAACATGGGCAGCTTGAACCAAACTGTACATACTATCACATTGGATGATAATCTCTGTGTATGAGTTAAGGTTATCCTGTCTTGGCAAACTCGACTTATTTTTGAAACATGTGCATCCGCATCCATCACAGCATCCTTATTCGGAATGAAACAAAATATGTAAATTCTTTCCACACAAAAGAACTCACATAACTGATTGGAAACACGGGATCTGCTCTATTCTGTCCACGCTTGATAAGTGTCATCATCAGTTGAAGCAAACATGAATGCTCTACCCGAACCAGTAATCTTCTACTAATAGGTGGGACACTCCAAGTCTCACATTCTTCTGACAGTATGTTGTAGCTACATAAGTCTTGTAACACTTGCACACTATAAGTCCTGGTGCACAATACTTTCTGTTGTGTAATTGCCAAATGAAGCAACTTCAGCATCATTCTGACCAGTACTGCCATCTTCCAATAAATCATCCTCATTCCTTGATGCACACCACCTTATCCCCATTCCTGAATTCATTTCACTCCCACATAATAAGTCTACCTCCTTGCAAAACCAGAATCTTATTGTAGTTGACATTCTCCTCCCCTACACCTGTTGCTGTGCTGATATTCACAACCTGTACCAACTTCTCATCCAGTCTGTAGACGTAGTTGCAGCTCCGACATAAACATCACCAGTTTCAGGATGAACAGAGAAATGATCCAGCTGGGTTTTAACAAGTTGTTTGACTTGAACTGGATTTTTGAAGGAAGCTATTTCATAGACGGAGAGGTTCCAATCCAAGGCTGTGACTGAGAATAACGGCTGGAAAGGAAGACAAAGAGGAGCACCAAGTGAACCAATCTTCCCATCAGAAGTGATGAGGATCTTGCTCCAGTTGCCATGGTTGATGGTCTTTTCTCAAGCCGTATTTCAGCCAGTCCAAAACACTTTCAGGTCTGTCATTCACCTGGCAAAAGAATAAAT